>MVJL01004002.1:0-82095 GCA_002156465.1 Macrocentrus cingulum
CCAGATAGAAATCATGCAATGTAAATTATCCTCTCGGTAAAGATGACTAATTGGTAGAAAACACAACAAATGAATTTTCAGGCAGTTGAAAAAACACATTGATATATATTACATATGGTATATATTAGTTTGATGCAATATTTTATCTTGACGAGATTACGCTGACGTAGAAATAGTTTCCGGTATACACTAAACATTACCCAGTATTGCCACGGTAAGAAATTGCTAGGTACAAATTACGTTGGTAGAAATTAGTCTGGTAGAAATGAGTATTTGGTAAAAACTCGCCGGGCCCCTTTGTCTGAACGCCAAAAAGAAAAGGAATTTTTTTTCTCATCTCTCTCATCAGTAAAGTTGATTATAAATAAATTGAAATAATTAAAAAAAAAAGAAAAGGAATTTTTTTTCTCATCTCTCTCATCAGTAAAGTTGATTATAAATAAATTGAAATAATTAAAAAAATTGTAGGGAGCAATGGTAGTTACTTACAAAGTTCCTCTGCCTTCGGATGAGGAATTGACAACTCAAGAAATTAATTTATCATGGCCAGTGCTTCATGCTGCATCATTTTACATCGGAAAATACTGCGAGAATCATAACCTCGTAAGGATATTACTGTAAAATTACAAATACATTATTATAAATAGATTAATTAGTGTAGAAACTAAAAGAGATGAATTATACACTTACAAGTTTACTTGAAAAATTATTTAACTCGTTGATTACGTAATAATTGATTACATCTATACCTAACCTCAATGGTATTACTGTCAGTCAATATTTAAATTGATTAAATAATTTTTTGTGTTACAGGAGTTTATGCTATGTCGAAAAGAGTTGGAAGATCCAACACAGTGCATCAAGGAAGGCAAAGAAGTAACATCATGTGCTCTAGACATGTTGCAAAAATTAAAAAAACACTGCCATGAAGAATTTGATCAATTTTTCAATTGTGTTTATAGATCCAGTCCAAATATGAGCTTTCAACCGTAATTATACATTGAATTTTTATTCATAAAAAAACATGTCGCATGTTTAAAACCAAAAAAACGTACCGCTAAAAAATTGAGAAAACTTTACTTGCTGATATCTTGATAACGACACGAGTTGAACAAATTTTTTTAAGGACCTTTTTTATAGATGTTAAAATTCTCTACAAAAAAGGTTTCTTGAGAAAAATTTCTAACTTTAATAGTTTCAAAGATATTTTGATTTAAAACAGTCAGATGATTATTGACAAATGAGCGTGTATCAATGAAAAGTTGAAAACACTTTACTTGCTAATATCTTGATAAAGATGCGAGATACAGAAATTTTATTAATAAATTTTTTTGTAGGTAATAAAATTCTCTGCAGAAAAGGTTTTTTGATAAAAATTTCTATCTTCAATAGTTTCGATGATATTTAAGTTTAAAACAGCATGATAATTTTTTATACATTTGCTTTTGGCTTTAAACACGCGATATTAAAAGAAAACGATTGATTCTGTCAACAATTTTTGCTTCTTCTAATCAGAAATTAATTACAGATGCCACAAGACTCGAGAAGTCTTGGATAAATGTGTCCTAGACAAAATTGGAGTTGAACGTCCACCTTTTGGATATTTCGCGGAGGCTAAAATCCACGATTCCAAGCGCCCAAAGCCCGAACTTGTGATTCCGGAGTATCCGCAAACCCCCAAGTTGCCAGAAGACGCTCCGAGGCCTCCAGCAAGATTCAACGGACGAAGCTTTTGGGAAACTTAAATATCAATGGCTTTCAAAAAGTCTCTTTAGTCCTCGTACACAATTAAATGTACGTCGTGAGGTTGGTCTATTAAACCTGGTGCATGTGTAGTTTATTTTAAGCTCATCTCCAGCAATATTGCTTGATGACTGTACAGGTAATTATTCAATCTTAAAAATCTATCATATGTACCAACAACAAAATTTACTGCATATACCTTGAAATAAATTAACTAAATAAATTTCATTGAACAATTTTTTGTTTCAAGTATAAGAAAGCACTGTTCAATTTTTTTTTAAATGCATTTCAAGAATATATATTAACATCAACTGCATAAATTACACTAATAAACTATGACTATTTCAGTTGACGAAAATTCAATTATCAACAAGCACACAAAATCTGATACATAACCGTTGTTTTTTTTTCTTTATGACACGATATTTTACAATGCTGTATAAACAGTTTTTTTTTCAAACATTCATTATTAGATTATTAACTTATTCTAGTTATTTAATAAATCAGGAAGACGAGAAACTGCAGATTTTTTTGTTTAGTATATCGAAAAAATCGCGATTTATAAATTTACTGTACAGAATTTCAAACCTGACCAATACAATTTTTTTTTGTTTCAATTAGATCGACAAATTGCAAAAGACATAAATGTCTTAAAAATCCGGCTTGATGCTGCAAAGTTATTTTTTGTTGATAATAATAAAAAAAAATTTTTTTTTTTGGTAAAATAAAATATTTCTGCAGCATCTTCGCATTGATTCAGCCTCGTTAGAGTATGTTTATAATTCGAGTAGCTATTGTAAATGCTCTTATCAACTGAGAATGATGATAAACTTTTGATTTGTCATAAACTCCAACGGAGAAAAAAATTATTTTCTATTATACATATGACTTATTATATTATATTTACATAAAAACACCGGGAAAGTTTTTTTTTTTCTTGCCTTTTAAATGCTCTATTTTAGATCACACTATTATTCTTTAAAATTTTCACGTATTTTCCTATAGTTTCACTGCCTTTTCACTTTATGAGAGGTAGTTTCAATCACGGCAAAGTCGTTTCCTTTGGCTTTCTCATTTTTCAAGACACTACAAAAATTCAAATACCTTCGCGTCATGCAAAATTTCATTTAACGAACAATTTTTTTTATCAATTTCAAAAGAAAAAGATCAATAACATTTGAAAATAAATATTTTTACAGACAAAAAGAAAGAAACAAGCTTTTTCTTGTACCTCAATGTTACCTCGAAAAAACTGAATTTAAACAAAAATATTCTTACAACCATGATTAATCATCAATTTTTTTTGTTTCTAGAGATCTCGATAGTCATGATGAATTATGTGTTAGCTCCAAGTAATATCATAACCGTTAAAAGTGGTATTTTGAGTTAGATGGACTCTAGTATTTTTATAAAAAAACGTTACCACCCCTCGATAACTAGTTCTTGGCACACCACTCTGCAAAATCATGAAAAAAATCCCACATCACACCAATAATCAAAAATTAGACGACTCTTATATATTTTCTAGTTATATCTAATATCAAAGTCTAAAATTTTTATATATATAATTTTTTTTACTCACCCGAAAGTCATCCATTAATCCGAGAGCTTTGGTAGTAATTTTATACTCATCCCGATTCGTATAAATCAATCTGACCGGACCAGGACCATTTACAATACCCTTTCTCAAGTCCGAAAGAGCCACTATTGGCGATTGATTGATTTCGTTGATAAAATTCACGTCGTAATTATTCTAAAATAAAATTTTAGATTTTATTGAATTTTAAAAAGTGCAAAAAAATAAAAAATATTCCAATAAAAACTCACTTTTAACAAGTAAGTTAGATTCATTTTCGTGAAAGGCACTCTGTTTTCGTTGAGTTTTATAAACTTCAAGTGTTTCTCATAAAATAAACCACTGTAAAATAAAATTAAAATTAATTACGAGAAAAAAAATAAATTAAAAAATTAAAATTATGAAACTTACTTGCTCACGCCAACTTTACCGAAAGTTCTCGTTCTCGATAATTCAGGACGAATACAAGCCCGTTCTTTCCTCTGTTCTGGCCGACGTATCCAATCATCCCAGTATCTTTTAATAATAAATAACATAAACACGGGCAAAAAATAATTTTTTTTCTGCAAAAAAAAACAAATGGAAATATCTGTAATTTAAACTCACGCTTTGGGCCACTTGGGTGATAATTCTTCCCACAGGTCTTTAGTCAGCATCCACCCAAGACCCGGGAAAAAATCTGTTCGATAGAGCAAATGTGCTCCATTAGGATCGACAAATGCACTTTTTCCATTGTCATTCCAAGCTGACACGCACCAAAGTGATTTGTCAGCCACCAAAATTGGATATGTGCCGAGGAAATATTCAAAAAAGTCGGGAGCAACGTCCAAATCATCTGGAAAAAATTAATTATCAAAAAAAAAGAACATATAAGAGTAAATCGCAGCAATTCTATCAAATTACCCTCGACTATTATGGCCGTTTGAAAGCCCATGATGAAAAATACTTGGTTTAATGCCCAGCCATAGTGGCGGGCAATCTTAAAATATCCCTTAAATTTTTTCTCTCGAAGGGGAATATCAATATCTGACAAATCTGGTTGTCGAATGTGCACAACTTGATCCCCATACGATTCGATAATGTCCGATGTTGCCTGATGTCCACAATCTTGAGACACAATTATTGGAAATTGCTGGATTGTAGACGTATTGGGACGTAGTTTTATCAACTGATCGAGACATTTTTTAACAGTTACTCGATTGCAGGAGAACACGAGCACTGCTATTATTGGAGAGCCGTCGCTCAAAGTCTTCTTCGACGCCAAATTTTGAAGCTTTTCAAGCCGCAATTCGTCCTGAAATATTAGGGCTTATTTATTTTTAATTACTTCATTGACTAAAAATATATACCTCTGTCTTTGGTATCTCTGCCGGGACTACCGATCCCTCATCAATTGTGCTGGGTACACTTTCGATTTTTGCATTAGCAGTTGATCGAGCTCTTTCAGTTAATCCTTAAAAACAAAAATTAATCAACGAAAAGTACGTACAATCGAACGATAAAACTTACTTTGTCTTTGTTGGTCAGTTAAACGCTTCAGTAGAATTTGATTCTCGACAATTCTCTGTTGCACCTGTCGTCTCAATGTTTCTATTTGATTTGTTAGTACTTGCTGTAATGATAGTAAAGTAAAACAGGGCAATTATCGTGGATGAAATGAGGTTTGTTACCTGGTCTTGTTTACCAACGGGTCGATCGAGAAATAAGAAATATGTGAGGACACCCCAGACAAATACTGAAAAAATTACTAAGCAAATTGACCTGTTCCGCATTGCTATTTGATACGTCAGCTCATCTAAAAATTAAATAAAATCGTCGACGGTGTTCAAATTGTCTGAATCCAATGAAGAAGTAAAAGACGTGGCATCAGGTACCATTATGTCAACGAAAAATTCTTCACATATTCACGTCATCAACTTATTACACCTGGCATGTTAGCCACGTTGCACAAAACACAACACAAGAGTCGGATCTAATGTCGATAATTCGGACAAGATTACAAAATAATAGCACGAGGTTCTCCATAAAAATATTACTGCTCACAACCCCCACTGTCAATAATCATTGCAAACTTTGCATGTACGTACTGTACCGCTGACGTGACACGTTTTAGGTTATAAACGACAATATATTGTTAAACTTTTCATGACCTAATTGGAATATTACACAGCACCACCGCTCAAAGTTAATTGCATTTTTCAACAAAATCAACCAATGTAACAAACATATGTAATCGCAGCGGCAATTATTTTTTTATCAGAGCGATTCATATCCCTCTAACGGTGGGTTGCGAAATCATAGATCAAAATGGCGGTTAATCTGTAAACTAGAAAAAAATTTTTAAAAAGTTTGTTTTCACCAAAAATTGGATAAAATATGTGAAAAAATGATTATAAAAGTGTGCATAAGGCAGAAAAAAAGTTTATAAATATGTAAACGATTATTTAAAATATTTCGAATTTATTAAAAACTTTACGATTATTTTTGGAAAATTATCTACTAAAGTTTTTACCCAAAACGATAATTATTATAAACTTCTTGAAACATTTCCCGACAATTAATTTTAACGTTTAATTTAGCACACAAAAGAAATACTCCAGATAATTTTCTGTGAAGACTATAAATTTCCTCTGGTGGTGGGCACAACCTGTGATTAATCATCGTGGGAACGAGTGCCTGAATGCTCATCGTTACATTCTGTCGTCCAAAATCATACTTTTCAATTTGATTGTCAAAAACTTGACCCAAAATCATAACAGCATCTACATGCGCCTCCTCCATTATCTTCGATTCATATCCAGTTAAAAATTTCATCTCTCTCGACAACTCCAAGACCTTTTTGCGGTCTCGTTTGCTTGCACCATTAATAACTTCGATATATTTATCCATAAAATTTTTATCATAAGATCTACACGCTCCAAAATCTAGAAGTATAAGCTGTCGAGTGTCGGGATTATAGAAGAAATTCGCCCAATTTGGATCAGTTTGCATGTATCGAAAAACAAACAATTCCTTCAAGCAAAGCTGCATTATCAATTTGCAAATGTGTTCGCGCGTCTCTATATCCATATCCACACATTTATCAATGGGAATACCGTCAATTAATTCAGTAGATAACACCTGCTTTGAACTAAGTTCATCTATAACCAACGGTACATAATATTCTGGATATGGTTTAAGCAGTTCTTTAAATTTTTTCGAGCACTCTGCTTCACGAATGTAGTCAACTTCCCACGCAAGTTCACGTTTAGCAACTTCGACAAGGTTATCAATGAAAAATCCACGTGGAAATACATTCCAAACCTTTAAAATACCAACTAAATTGTCAATATCACTCTGTATTCCTTCAGCTACACCGGGATATTGAATTTTCATGGCGACAGTTTGACCACTGGGCAATACCGTGAGGTGAACTTGACCAATCGACGCTGCGGCAAATGGTTTTTCGTCAAAACTCTGCACTTTCAATCTCCAATCACTTCCCAGCTCGCTCTCAAGGACTTTGTGGACTTGCCAGCTCGGCATGAAATCCGCACTTTGTCTCACACGTTCAAAAGCCTTCTGCAACTCTGGACTGATAATATTGCTGTCTTGGATGCTCAGAATTTGTCCAATTTTCAAGGCAGCTCCTCGAACTTTGCAAAGAGTCGCAACGATTCTTTCAGCATTGGCTTTTGTCAAAAACATACTGTCCAGTGTGTCTCCAACAGTTTTATTCAATCCCAAAGTTCTGCGTCCATACTCGGCCAGAGTTCCGACTCCTAAACCCACTCCAAGTGTTCCAAAGCTCACCATTCTTTGGATCCTCGTGCTGGGCACCTTGCGCTCCTTTGCATCACCAGATAGCTGTGTTTTTGACAGAAAATCAAGTGTTACTTTGATTATTACGTAAGTAAAAACGAATTTGATGTATACTTAGGCTAGATAAATACTTACAGTTACTCTGGGCTTGATAACGGGCTTTATTTTGGGTTTTTGTTGCTCGTCAGTGTTTGCAGAGTCGGCAGTTTGCTTGATCATGCTCTCACCCATCTTTTTTGCATGCTCTTGCTCGAGTTTTCGCAGTAATTCTTTATCCTTGTCCGTCAGCTTGATTTTCGGGATAGCAGATTTGATTTCACCAATTGTTTCAATTTTTTCTTTTACACTTGTATAAGTCCTGGGTATCTCTACGACATTTTCCGGTGATATTTTTGAAGTTGGCGATGATTGTGAGGATTTTGGTACCGGAACCTCCTTAGGATCTTTAGCTAGATCATAAACTTTGAGCTTTTTGGCATTGTATGGGGTTTGTACTGTTGAGGACGCTGGACAACCCAAAATTTCCGATGATTTGTGCTTTGTGTACTCTGAAATACTAGTTTCCACCACAGCTATTCTATCAAGCAGCTCTTTTAATTCTGTTAGAACTTTTTCCTGAAATGATCCATTGATTTTGACAAGTGAAAATAAAAAATTCATGACTAAGTAAACATCGATACTATTTGTTTGAAGTTATTTGTTGAAACTTACTGGCACTTTACTTGGGTCTATGTTGCGAAGTTGCAGACCAACATCCTTGAGTGTTGCCTCTGCAGATGATTTAACACTGGAATTGTCAAGAATTCTCCTGGTAGTGTCTTTTTGATGTTTTAGAAGGGCATTTGCAACACTTTGAATACCCTTCAAAACGCCTACGATGTCTGACGAGCACGGTCGTACCATTTTTCAAAATGTTTCTACAACCAATCCCTATAAATTAGTTTTTATTATTTGTGTATTATAGATAAAATTACGAAAATACATAGTTTATAACTCACCTTCTAACCTTATGATCTTGACCGCCAACAATCACGAGACATTTGCGTGTGTGCCCAGTGCAGTTTGATTATGTGCGTACTCTGTGTGTGTGGAAATGGCCGCCATGCGCTTGAGCCCGCCAAATATGACAAATAAATATTTTTTATAAAAAAAACTTATAAATGTCTGTCTTTTTGACCGACAGGAGAGATTTTATAACAATTATTTTATGCTGCAAATGTTTAAATATTAATCAACTTTGAAGATAAACACAATTTTCACTTTTATTTTATAAATACATAAATGAACCTTTATGATTTATTTTCATATTTTCTAATACGTATCACGATAAATTTGGCTTCTTTCTCACAAAATGAAGCATATTAACTATTTAAATTGGTAATTATCACAAATATTTTATATATATCATATAATAATCACCCCAAATTCGTTTAACTGTAAATATTATTAATTAATTTTTATGTATTATATACATGCACACAATATATTGTTATACCAAATTTTTCAACTAATTTATCATTATTGAAATAACATAAAAAATATATATAGCACAAGCATATTATCGGTAATAATAATTATTATGGTACAGAAATATTAGCAGCTTTGAATCTTAAATGTGTCTATTATTTTCACACACCACACTCGACACAATTATCCAACATTGTGCATAAATTATTTTCATGTATATATATGATTATAGACTTCATTAAATCTGTCCGTCTAGTGTCAATAATCTATTGACAAACGGGGGGAAAAAATTATGCATCTTGAATAAATCTTTGGGGAAATCTTACAAGTTATTCAGTAAAGTATTCACTCGAGTAACAAACAAAAAAACATTGTACAGCCGTGAATTATTGAATTAGATAACGGGAGGCTGTTCGGGAATGAGAGATGCAAAGAAAGAACTGAGGAATGTCCAGGTAAATGCCAGAGCACCTGGCCGTTCTTCAGTAACATTAGTCGTTCTAGCTTCTTGTTGCTCAGACGTATCGCCTGGCTGTATGTTTTCTTGAGGCTGACCACCAGCAGCCTCATTTGCAGCATTATTTTCTGCATTGTTATTATCTGCCAGGTATCGCTGAGCTCTGAAGAATCCTCCCTGAATTCTGCGACAAGAAATAACACGCATTAGTACCCAAAATTCATTTATATTGCGTCGCCACAGTCAAAAAGGCGTATTAAAATTTTTTTTAAATATAACTATTGCAAAAAAAAAATGTTAAAAAAGAATTGTTACCTTTTTGTGTCTTTGATCGATTTTAATAATGACTTTTCTGATTTTTCATGACATAAAAAAATATTTTTTCGCCATCAAATTTTTTTTGTGGTCGTATAACCTCTTGGAAATTTCAGTTTTCGTGATTTTTTTTTTGTTGGTTTTTTATCGATAACTCGGTAAATAATCAAGATAACGAAAAATGCTATAAGACTTAAAAACTAAAAAATTTCATTCCCTATAAAAAATGTAAAAATTTTTTTTTTTTTTCATATTTTGCCTTGTTTCAAGATATTTTGAAAAATAAAAATTTCAAAAAAAACTTAACATCAAAAACTAACAAAGATACAAAAAAATATACTAAACATTTTTTGTAGGAAATTTGATGCTAATTTTTTAAGGTCTAATGACATTTTTCGTAATTTCCCTTAATTATCAAGTTAACAGGTAAAAAAACAAAAAAAAATCACGAAAAATGGTAAATTTCAAAGTGCGTACATCCTTTGGAAAACGTTTCAATGGAAAAATTTTTTTTTTTTATCTGAACCAAACGTCTTAAATATGAATACTACTTGATTTTGAATTTTTTAAAACATTCTTTTGACTCTAAAGTTATTTTTGTATAAAACAGAGAGCGAGTATACCGTAAAATACGCTTTTTGAACTTTAGTAACGCGAGATAACACAATCTAATACTTACAAATAGATGGCAAAGCCGAGGAAAGTAACAATAAGAAATCTGGATGGTGATGAGTAAAAATAAACGATACTAGACAGAACAAGAAGTCGAGCCAACATATCAAAAACATCCAACCAATCTCGGTTAGCTCCAGCTTCATTATCATCCCCTAAATTGTTGTTATTATTATTTTGAACAGGATTAATATCGCCCTGCGCAGCCTGTTCTTCATTTTCCGCATTATTTGTCCGATTTGTCGTGTTGCTCACGTTATTTAATAAATTCGGAACATCAGCACTAGAATTTGGTGCTTGAGTGTAAGGCATTTGACTGGGAATTTGAACTCCTTGAGCAGCCATGCTAAAAAAACCAACGAAATATATATATATATATATATATATAGAGTTCTAAATGTAGATTCATCTCTGTAATTAGGATTTAATGACTTACAGTTGCATATACTGAGTAAGATAGTGCGCATATGCCTGTTGCATCCAGGCCATCTGTTGGTTATTTAGTTGACCGTAGTACTGTTGAATTGGTGATGCTTGCGTCGATGTCGTTGTTGTCGTCGATGACGGTGGATTTGCCGTTGGGGACTGGGACGGTCTAGATGGCTTTGACATTATTGGGCATACCAAATGAATAATAAATGTCTTTTCCGCCTCGGTATAGTGTTGCTGCAACACTTCTTTCAGGGCCATTTCATCCGCAAGCAGGTGACCGGAAAATATAATTTTTTGGTCGACTCGTTTCTAAAAAATATTTAAAAAAATTTTCATCAGTTCACCAACAAACTACAAAACAAGTTTTATATCTGTCCAGTAACATTCCTGATAAGATAAGAAAAAAAAAGTAAACATATACACGACCTCATACCTAGACACTCACGAATGTTTCAAAAGATAAAAAAATTATGTGTCGACAAAAGAGAAAGAAAAAAAAAAATTATTTATAGCTATCTGAATTTTCTAAATCATTTGATTTATAGAAAAAATTACTTTCTCAACAATAAATCGGGTAAATAAAAAATTTACTTTCTCTACTTTCACCCTAAGACTCACTGTGAACGTGTCCCCCCTTAAAATTTACAAAATACGAGAAAAAAAAATTATTAACTTACAGGTTTACTCGGATAAAATTCCGAGAGATGATCCTTGAGCTTGGCCACAGTCCAATCGAGTTGACAATTGACGATGTGATCATCAATTTGCTGATCAGGTGCTCGAATAAGTAACCTGACCATATCATCATCATTGACGAGCCTCTCCATGGTGTCCTCTAGTGATATTGCCAACAGCACACGGAGAGATAAATTACACACTTGATATCGACACTTGGCCCGTGGACGTCACAAAACTAATTGACAGGATGACGTAGATAAATCACTGGAGTGCAGTCAATCAAAAAATGTATCAACAAAAAATGGTGGTCCTGACGAAAATTGTTGTAAAATGAAATGACGAAAAAAAAAACGTGGTTATGTTTGTTAGACGTAGAATTTCACAGGGTATTTATACCAAATAGACAATAGAAGCTTGATTTCTTGACTCATTAAAACTGATGATTTAGATATGATTACTTCCCGACGTAATTCTCATTTGTATCAACAACGTGTGAGTATATGTGTACATGCAATGTGTCACTTGATGTTTTGACTCTGCGTGTGTCGCTTTTATATGTTCAGCTGAACGGTGTGTATTTGGCGATTTTTGATTGGTCGCGAGACGCGAAGCCGCGGACGAATTCTATTGGCTGTCAAAATGGCCGCCAGGTGGAGCGTCAACTTCCGGCGTAAAATTTCAATCTGGAAAAACGGAATTTATTTATCCAACCCAAAAAAACCCTTCAAAATACAGGTTCGCTGTAAAAAATAGGCGCCGATTTCATGCGCCTTAATAAAAATACTAATTTTATTAAATAGTGTTGAATAATGTTAGAAGGTAGAGATGATTTTGCGAGTTTTAAACCAGCTTTGCGCGTCTTTTTGTTTAATTTGAGCAGTTAGAGGTGCGCTAAGTGGGTTTGTAACTCTTAAAATCTCGAATTTTCACAATTATTTTACTATTGATTAATAAAATTAATGACAACTACCGAATTTGGCCATTAATACAGCGATTTCGCATGTTTTTGTCAAGACCTATGAACTTGGCGCTTATTTTTTACAGCGAAGCTGCATTTTGAGGAGATTTCAGATATTTTTGTTAAAATAAACAGAAAAAAATTTTAAACCTCTCGATAGATTCTCATCTGTAAAAACTGTACAAAACCACCTGGACCTCCTCCTCAGTGCAGTCATCGATTTATTACTTTCCCTAGAGTCCATAATACAACCTAATTCTGTTTATAACCCGACACAACCGAAATTCTAGTCCGAAATACACACAGTAGCATGCAGTACATATATACGTACTGCATTTTGTGTATTTTTTCAATTAATCAATCAAAACGCGAGAAAAAATATCTAAATTTACTGCAGCTGTTTTTTTTGGCAATCGACCAATCACAGCACGAGAAAATTTCGAACAATCATTCAGCAAAATGTCCAATTCCTCTAGACAAAAATCGGATTTGTACCGAAAATCGGGGAAACATTGCTAAAGATTTATTTTCTTTACTACTGCACCGAATTTCATAATTCTAGGCCCAATGGAATGGGCATCGTCGACTTAAAATATGTATCTAAGAAAAAATTTGAATAAAAAAAAGTATTTGCCGAAATATTTCAAATTTAAATTTGAAACATTCTAAAATCCTAATTTTTCCTGTAAACATCGATTGTCTCGCGCTATTCATTTGCATAAATGTCGTCACGCCTAAATTTTTCTTCTCGGCTCAAAATTAAAAAGATCAAATAGGATATTCAGATAATTTGTAAGTAAATAGGGTTTTTTTTTGGGTTTTTGTTTCTTTGTATATTTACAATAGCACAATGTACACATGAGTACATTGTTTACAAGCGTATCGGTCGAAAAAACAATATAGGAACAGATATCCTTCTCTCGCAGGAATAATAAAAAAAAAACGAAAAAAGAAAAAAAAAATCAAGACAAAATTCTCTACTTTTTATCACCCCCTTATTTTTTTTTCTTACTTTTCACTTGTCATTGCTAATTTATCTTCATCCTACATTTTAATATTATTATTTCATTTTCTCTTTAATTTATTTTCAATTTAATCAAATTGATTTGATCCAAAAAAAATAGGGAAAAAAAAAAATTCTCAAATTTTGTTTTTTTGTTTTATTTTCTCTCATTCGTAATGGAATGTTGTATATTCATTGTCCACCAGAATAAAATATATATATATATATGTGCATATATGATGCGATGTTGAAATTATATATTTTTATTTTATATATGCATATATATTTTTAAATAAAATTTTTTTATGTGATTTTATTTCATTATTTTGTTGGTTTTTTTTTTTTTGCCTCTGCAATTTAAATTTTTAATAATGTTCCTATATTTTACTTTACTTATTCGGTACTGTGGTAAATTTAATGTCAAAATTCGACCCGTAAATTGACTTTCACTATATACACACACACACACACACACACACACACACACACACGCGCGCGCGCGCGCGCGCATACAATCAATCAATCAATCAATTAATTAATCAAATAATAGATTAGTTAATTACTTATTTAACTTTGCATTCATTCCATGTTTTTTTTTCATTTTTTGCAATTAACTAACTGTTTTTACTCGCGTCAATAAATTTTAATGGTTTTATTTATTTGTTTCATTGTCTCAATTAATTAATTAGTAATAATTAATTAATAACCATTTTTTGTTTTATTTTTAATATCGACGGAAAGACGGACATGCTATGTTTTTTTTTAAATATTTTATCTTTTTTGTTATTTTTTTATTATAACATTATTAATTTTTTTTTTTTTTTTTTCATTTGACAGATGAAAAGTCAAAAAATTTTATTTGGCGCGAAATTGCAAAAAAAAAAAAATTTTCGCGACTAACAAAGCCCTCCACTTTTTTATTGTTGCAAATTATTTTTTTCTATAGTATTAAAATTTACCTGAAAAAATTTGCATTGTTATGGCTTAAGTAAGTTTTTTTTTTACTTAAATAATTTAGTTTCCTATAGAAATATTAATAAACCCTTTGTTCTCCTTTTTTTTTATTGTTTGGCGATTAAATTAATTTAATTTTTTTTATTTTTTAGCTATCACTCACGATTAGTGTTATTTATAGTTACCGTAAAATTTTTTGAATAGTTGAAATAAATCTGAAATATATATATATAATATCAATGAAAAATTTTTTTTGAAAAATCACGGGGAAAGTAATGAATAATTAGTGAATAAAAAAATCACACGGCGCAGAGGGCACACACCAAATCCGGCCAATCCGGCGATAATGCAGAAAAGCGCGAAAATTTAAATTCATTGTCTTATTTATTTATTTATTTATTTATTTTTCATATTGAATCTCAGTCTTTGAAGCTTTTCTCTTTTAAATTTTCAAATTTTATCTCCAGTAAATACTTTGAAAAATTTTTCAGAATATGTGACTAGTCCTTCCTGCACGATTTTCTATACGAATAACGTTTTTTTTCCACTTTTTACTTTTGATACATAAATTCGAGAAATAAAAAAAAAAACTTAAGAATTTTTTTTATCACTTTTTTATACAAAAAAAAAAAAAAAAACGAAATAATAATTTCTCTATCCAGGATAAAATTTCTTTATTTTTTTTTTTTCTGTATTCTTCGCCTTCCTAAAATCCCTTTTCTGCTCTTATTTCTTTTCTTTCTTTTTTTTTAAATCGAATTAGTCCTTATTATTTTTTTTACACATTCGCTGTGCACCTACCACAACAACATATAATTACATTTATTTTAATTAATAGCCTAAAAGTAAGAGATACAATAAGCGTAATTATTTTTATATTTACAAGTTTTTTTTTTACCTTTTTTGTTTTCTTTTCTTTACTAATTTCAATTTATTATCTTCTCGCTCTCGTGTATTTTTTTTTTCTCCTCCGCCCCCCATTGTTCACTTATTGTACATGTTTGAAATTATTTTCATTTTTTTTTGACAATGCACTGACGTTCTTTCAACTAGTACGAACACAATTGGTCGATTGATCTACTTTCTATGAAAAAGACGAGAAAAAAAAAGAAAAGAATATTAAATCAATTGAATCAATTTTAATGAAGATATCCAACTAATCCAATCATTCCAAGTTTTTTTGTTTAATAGAGCGAAAAAATACGATAATCAATCAATCGCATACTGTCAACTCTGATAACAGAAAAAAATTGATTGGCGCGTTGTGTAATTGAAATTACACGGAAATTGGTGATTCAATAAAGACACTACAATACCATCCTATTAAATTGCCCCTAAAAAAAAATTAATTCGATTTCAAATCAATAAAATTCCATCGCAAATCAAATTAATCAAATTAATAAATCAATGAAAAAAATTAAATATCTCACAAAAAAAATTAATTTATAGGAATTTTAGATTGATTCACCATTTTCCATGCGTCATTAAATAAATATCATTTACAAAGCCTTTGAAAAATAATTCCAGATTCGATTTAAATTGATTTGTTAAGTATAAGCTTTATCCCATAATAATAAAGCTCTATTATTTCTATTAATTTCCATAACCCTGGTCGTTTTGAAGAATTAAAAATCTTCTCGTCAAATATTTCCAACTGATCGGCCAACATTGAGAACTACAGGTGTATTCATCAAAAGTGAAATAGTGAAATTTCAAAATCACATGAAACAGTGTCGCATGTCCTGTTCGCAGCTCAAAAAGAAAAAAAAAAGTATAATTATATTCTCAAAAACAAATTCACAGTCAATTGCATGTCAATATTCTTTTCCCGAAAAATTTCCGTATTCGAGCAAAGTCTATGGATCATCAGTGAATATTTAAACCCACAAACAACGAAGAAATTATTCGCTTGAGAGTGAGAAGACGAACATTCATCGTCCTTTATTATTAGAATAATGAAAAAAAAAAAACATTTAGCGAATCCCCCAGTATCGTGACGGTGGCATTGAGGGTGCCAACAGCAGGCATCATGTCACTTCCATCGCGAGTGAATTCGTTTTATTTGCGCGTACAAGCTGCTGCTGTTGCTGTGACTTGCCCTCGCACGGTGACCCTTCAACCCCATCCACCTCCATGTCCAATCCCTCACTAAAATTATGAGTGAGCATTACAAAACCCGAACAATCAAATTAAAAGAGAAAGAAAAAAAATAAAGTCGTTGTCACCTTACCTATTACTATTAAGCGTAATTTCCCCGGACGTAGGTATCTGCTGCTGCTGTTGCTGCTGCTGTTGTTGTTGTTGTTGTTGTTGTTGTTGTTGTTGTTGTTGTTGTTGTTGTTGTTGTTGTTGTTGTTGTTGTTGCTGCTGCTGCTGTCCCTGTTGGACCTGTCTCGTAAGGCTGGCAAGTTTACTTTGAGCAATGAGCCCAGGCAGCAAACTGGACGGCGAATGCTTCTGCGGTAGAAGAATCGTCGACTGACTATTCACCATGTGTGTATTGTGTATTGATGTTACTGTTGTTGTTAAAGATGTAGTTGTTGTTGATGCTGTGGTTGTTATAATAATACTACTGCTAGCACTACTACTATTTTGAACAACATGACCACCACTACTACACGTAGTAACAACAAGATTATTGGCATTATGTAAATGTTGATTGGATGGACCATTTTGATGGCCATTACCAAAGTTTGTGTGTCTTAAACTTGCACTTTTGCTCGTTGGACTAGTCAGAGACTTGGATAAAATTGATGCAGCATTATTGATTAATTGTCGAGGATGATGCTGATGAATATTGGCATGCTTTAGCGGACTGATTGTGGGGCTTTCAGCATGCGCAATTGTGGAGGAAGGGGCTGAAGTAGAGGTAGAGGATGATGATGATAATGTTGATGATGATGATGATGAAGATGTTGTCGTTGCTACTGATGAAATATTTACACTTGTAACGACACTGCACTGATTGTTACGACATGAGAACACATTATTGTTCATTGGAGTCACTTGGAAGCGCGAACTGCCCAATTGTTGTTCCTCATTCGTTGCTAAACCGAGATCAAAGTCTGTTAACGAATCCACCGAAAAGTAATCCGCAATGTTGAACTCTGAGGTGAAGGGAGCCTCATCACCCGGCCTGTCTGCCTCGACATCCACACATAGAGACGTTGCTTCAGGTGGAAATGGATACGGCAATGGTGCTGCACGACTGCTCGATGTTGGGTCAAATGTTTCAGACTCGGAATCACTACTACTACTCGTTGCCCAGCCGCTTCCTTCATCGCTTTGCGTGTGTTCTGCAGCTGGTGGGCTCTTTGGTCGAAAGTGCAGCCATTCTTTCTTCACGCTGGTCGTCGTCGTCGTCGTTGTTGCCGCCGTCGTTGTTGTTGTTGTCGCAGTTTCATTAGAATCTGTCGACTGGCGCTGCGGCTCGTGAATCGTAAAGTCCAATGACGACCAAATATCGTCCATATTGTTTGACCAACGATCCAATATTACTCTGAATCAAGCGATAAATATTCGAGAAATTAATTTTCTAGTAAGATAATATAATTAGAATTGAATTTTATGTATTTATATTTACCTGCCACCACGACCAAGTCTCCGTCGAGCAAGGCCAATGCACCTTGGTGTTGGTTTACTTATACTTGTCAAGGCAAATCTGAATTTTTTATCAGGATTACCGCCCTCATCTTTATCACACCAAGGCCAGTTACCAAAGCCACCTGATACAGGCTGTAAAATAAAGCGAGCAACGTATATCAACAACATTATAAGTTGTTTTTAACGTAGCCGCAAATAATTCGAGATTTACCGGTAGATAACTGCAATATCTGCTTCGCTTGAAAGCATAGGGACCCTCATTGGCATTGTCCTCATCCTCTCGTTCATTCTGCATGGATAGCTGAGTGTGAGGGAAAGGATTATCCTCGTCGGAGCTTGCTAACGGGTCCAGCCCGCTTCCAAGGACTCGTGAAGCTCTACTGCCAGCTCCAGACATTCCACGCAAGCCATTATCATCCATTCCACTTGTTGATCGACCATCCAATTTGTGTTTTCTCTTTTTGTACTGACGCTTTTCTTTTCTTGGCACACCGTCCTCCTTTGAGCACGCCTTATTTACCCAATTTTGATGGACGCCAAATTGATTGGTAAATAGTGGCGCAAATGCAGGACGTGTTGTTTTTAATGCTGATACCTCAGACAGTATTTGACCAGAAAAGTCCTCCGCTTGATAACGCTTTTCGTATACCTCAATTGTCAAATGCAAATGTTCACGTTTTGTTTTTTCACGACGTTTCACAAGTTCAAGCAGTGTTACTGCTCTGCTGAGATCTCTTCGTAATTTCAGCATTTTTTCATAACTTGTTTCGTCATTTTTACGATTTTTTCGTGTTTGCATCTTCTCGGTTATTCGTCTGAAGGCCAAATAGGGATTGTTCGCAGCAGATCCCAAACGATGTTCGGTTTTTACAGTAAGTAGCAGAGGATGTTGCTGAAAATGAAATATTCAATTAAATTTTTTCTAAATACATATACTAAAATATGTATAAATATTAATGGATACAAAAAAACTCACGGTTTTCAGACGCTTGTTTAGCCAATAGTCAAAGACGGCAATGATAAGATCATCATCCTCCTTCAACAATGCCTTTGCCTCACCCAAAGTCACGACATTCTGACCAGAACTTTTTTCCAATCGATCCATCATCTCCTCGAATTGCAAGGGAGTCAATTCCATCTTTCTACTCTGAATTCCTACGAATTTTTCATCTTCCGAATCCATATCGTAGTCCGGGATGTCTTGCTCCATTGCAAACGCTGATCATACACGATTTTACAATAATTAGTGTCATTAAGAATGCGATAATGTAAATAAATATTCTTAACTCACGTTGCATATGAATTAACTGTCTTGGTAGCTTATAATCAGCTGGATAAATCCTGTCATAGGCTTCTATTTCCATTAAATCAGTAACCTCAGGTGTAGGAATGATTAAACCCGCGCATATAGCCCTCTGAAGATGATGTTCCTGTAAAATTGTCATAAAAAAAATCCATCAAATACACGAAGAATCATTCAAGACAAACTTTGACGGTCAATCTTAACCTCAAAAATGACAAATTCTCAAATTTAGATGAAAGAAAAAAAATTATCACAACGACATTACTATGTATAAATAAACTAAAAAAATATCATACAAATAATTATAAAATAAATGATTTAAAATAAAGAAAAAATCGTAAATTAAAGATTTTTAAGTATAAAAAAGGCGCGTGTTCGCCATCTGTCGGATGTTTACAATATCACAACCACGTTCAAAATGGCGGACTATAGAAAACATGCTGTAGGCTTGTTGGCGTGCAAATGCAATGACTTTACTTACGCATTCCTCCTCTTTAGTCATGCCACTTGGCATTTGGGGCACGGCACGATTAATTGCCGAGTAATCCGGCAAATCTGGCAACTCTTCTGCCATAAATATTGGCATGGGTTTGGAGGCGTCCAGGGCCCTCGCCCTGAACGACAGCTTGCTCATCCTGATGCGTGGTCGGTGTGCAACAAACTCAAAACACACCCGCCCGCTTCACGGTCTACACTTCTTCCTCTTCTTCTTCAGCTTTGGGCTTTAGCCCTTTGCGGGCGCACTTATTTTTTTCTCTCTCTCACTTGCTTTCCTCACACACACACACACACACGCGGAGGCCTGCTTCTCTCTGTCCCACTCACACTATCTCTTTCTCTTTCTGACTGTAGTTGTATATGGCTGTGTATGCGCGAATGTGCCAGAGGGGTGCCCGGGGCGTGCTTGGCCCTCTTGTTCCTTGTTCTCTGGGCCCAGTCTTGAGGCACCACCAAGGCCTCAACACCCGGCGCGATGAGTGCTCAGGGCCTCATCGTTCATCTGCCATTGCAGCTAAACACCCTCACTCATTCACCAAACCAGATATATCACTGCGAATCCATGTTTGCGTGACACGGTCTCTGCTCAAAGCCATCATGGCCGACGCGGAGCCATTTAACCCACGGCCTGTGACGACACAAATCACACACAGAGATCAGGGAGCCAGAAGTTCACCATGTTTTCGCTAGTGGCGCTACTCTGCACTTCTCGCCGTATCAGCGCCTCTACACGCCAGCGCGACGAAGCTCGAGTATTCAAAGTATTCTAAAAGTACGACGACGACGACGACAATGAGAAGATAGATATCAATGGATTTTGAATCTACTTACGTAATTCCGTGTATTTTAACTGGCTTAACGCGTAGGGCATTAGGGATAAAGAAGATTCAACCGGCGAAGTCATCTAGTTGCGATTACCCAAAAAAAATGGACACTTTAGCAGATTTTGATCTTTTGACGTGCATTTCAATCTGAAGATATAACTGTACGGGTTGTACGGGTGTTTTTGGGACTCTAAACTATAACTGTAGGAAAAATCTTGTAGCTAAGCAAAAAATTTAATGCTACATTACATGACTATTTCGCTAAAATAAAGCTCTATTTTCACCTAAATCTTAACCTTGTTTTAGTCCTTTGAATTCTATCGGCACAGATAAACATAAACAAACGACTTATGCTCATGTTTAACTTTGTTTAAAAAATCACCTAAACAAATGATTTATTTAAAAGGCGCGAAGATAAGAATCATTGAAATATAATTATTGTAATTATTAGTTTAGTGGATATTAAGTATTGAATTATTTTTTAAAAATACCCTAAACGATAAATTGCATGAAATTCTGCGTCGAATGTTTGAAACGCCAGCTCCGAACATAGATTTGGGACTTATATTCATGTATATCCATGAAGCCATTTTATCGAACTATACTTATTTTTATCTCTTACAAAGTGAATACAAGTTTATCTATACAATGTTAAATTCTAATGCAGGAAGAAAGAGGGAGAGAATATATTTACCAGACAATACGTTATGATCGAGGCTTAGTAAATTTCAACAATGAATCGGGTAATTGTGTTTTCTATCGTCCCAAAACTTTCAATTTATATGCGAAAACTAATGCCACAAATAGACATTATCAATGTGTCTGCAGGTAAGTTATTTTAATTAAACAATAATGACAGTAATGATCTATTTTAAAGAAATTTACAGTTTACCTAGATGTATAAGAATTTTGTTTCTTCATATGTCCATGGAAAGTTTATTTTTTTTTACCCCCCATTTATCGGAGTAAACAAGACTTATACCCCGGCTAAAAGAACAAATTAATGCGCTTTTGTTTTCCCATTTAAATCAATGTGATTTTGCGTCATTTGTGCTGTCAACCGAAATCGAATTCGTCTCTTTCAACCCCTAAACAGACTGATATAAAAAAATCGTGATATCAAAATATACTGATATCAAAATTCGTCACGCGGGCTGGAATAGTATACTTTTCTCCCTAGGTGCACAATAGTACATTGTTCACCAAGGAAGCAAAAAAGGTCATTTCGACCGTGAAAAGTTTACTGCCCGAGCCGAAGGCGAGGGCAGGAATTCACGGTAAAAATAACCTCTTTTGCATCCCGAGGTAAACATACTATTTTCCGTCGTAGTGGGAGAAAATAGGGGTTTTTGCTTCCCGCTATGACGAAATATACTATTTTTTTTTTTTGTGGTGTATAGACTCGATTCCGGCCGCGATTTTTCAAAAAAACAATCAAAATTGATCATAATCAGTTTATTCATCGCCTACGCTGGTATTAAATTATGGGCAAAAACTACTGCAATGTTCAGTGCCTAAATATGATTGTGCCTACATTTAATTTGACTTTTTATATTTTAAAAATAAATTATATACTTTTTATAACAATAACCAAAAGTGCTCTATGTTTTGTTTTTTAATTTGTTTCAAGAAAATCCAGAAACATTGAAGCATTTAGATGGCGCCGAAATTTTATTGGCTGATTGCAAATTATTGAAAAAATACCGAGATTTGGTGTCTTCGGCAAAATGGATACAAGTAACATCTGCAGGTGTTGAAGACTTAGAAGCAGCCTACTGGAATAATAAAAACTTGATAGTCACTCGCCACGCTGACAGAAATTATGGTTTAAATATGTCGGAATATGTTGTGCAACAGATTGTCAATAATGGAAGAAATCAATGGTATGAATATGAATGTCAAAAGATTGCCAAGTGGGATTGTGATAATTCGTATACATGTGGCAGAAGGCTACTTATTTCTGAAATGACATTTGGGATTTTAGGCCTAGGAAATATTGGAAAAATTGGTAAGTAATTTGCAATTATCAATTGAATATTATTTTTCTAATTAATTTATCAAAATTATAGTTGCAAAAACATTGAAATTCTTTGGTGGAAAAATTTGGGGACTAACTCGAACCCCGTTAAACATTCAATTGGACTATGTGGATGAAGTTAGAACAATTGAACAACTCCCGGAATTACTGAGCAACTGTAATTACATCATCAACATACTTCCCACCACTTCACACACAGACGGGCTACTGAACGGTGAAATGTTGAAAAATTGCACGAAATCCTCGGTATTTATGAATATTGGCAGGGGAAATATTATAAAGGAGGTTGATTTGGTAAATGCATTGGAAAAAAATTGGATATCCGGAGCTATTCTTGATGTTTTTGAGGTAGAACCTCTGCCGAAAACGAGTAAATTGTGGTCTATGCCAAATGTAAGCTCACATTTGTCTTAATTATAACTAGAACTAATTGTAATTGTTAATTTTAAATGATTTAAAAATTATTTCATTGGATTTTTAGGTGATAATCACGCCCCACAACGCTTGCTGCCCCGTCGGAACAGATATAGCAGTACTTTTTGCAAATAATTATGAAAAATTCGTGCACGGAGAATCCCTACCGAATATTGTAAATTTTGGGCGTGGTTACTGACCATGAAAAAATTTTTATTTACTCCCGAAAATAAATTTTTTTTTATCAGATACTACATATGAAACATCATTTTAATATCAAAAGTGTATCAATATAAATAAGAAGTATTAAATTGTTGCAAGATAATATTTATACACATTTATACAACTTAATGTATTGTATAGAGATATCTGCAAACTAATAGTCAACTGTTTTTTACTTTTTTGTAGAATTATCCTTGTCATTCTTGGTATGAAAAGTAGAAAAATGTAATTGTAATAATGTAAAAAACAAGTTTTGGACTTTAGAGGACGAAAATAGGAAGAAAATTTACACAGTTAGGTAGAAAACTCGTTTCTATTGTAATCTTAAATTGACTTTTCGATTTCTTAATGATTAATTAGTCCAAAGAGTACAGAAGGATAATGAAAATTACTCATTGTCCGGTGGTGACTGTACGTTTGGTTTTAAGCCTCTAATGCTCAAATCATACACAACTTCCTCAACTTTTTTCACGTCATATTTTAAAGCATCAAAACGCTTACGTAAATTGTCATTTTTTAAATTTAAAAGCCGAAAACCGACATTTAATTCATTTACGAACCTTGCGATATCTATTGGCCTCTGATAATCACCGCAGGTAACACTGTTGACTGCAAAACGAGTCTAAAACAGTGCATAATTTACAGACGCATGTCTTCAACCACTTGATTGACAATTAAATTTGATAAATATGGAATAAAATACGCACCAATTCTGCAGACAGCTCGAGCAGGCCCATTAAAAACTCCTCTATGTCAAGATGAAATCCCTCCTCGCGAGTATGCTTAACTAGAAAATTTAAAAGATAAATTTAGTGTGGAAAAACAGGACTAAACTCGGGTCACCTTGTTTAATTTACCTCCGAGGAATTGTGCAACGGTCTCCTTGTCGACAAGGATCTTAGTCTCGAGATAAACGATCAGAGATGCCAAAAAACACAGTCTTTGTGTGACATAGCGCCACTGATCGTGAAAACGATAGTACTGATCCTTTGGCACAACTTCTGCCAATTCTGCGTAGTGTTGTCTCACGACTTCAAAGTGTTCACGAGCTTTGGCACAATATTCCGACACAACTGTAACAAAAAAATCACACGTTATTATTTCTAAATAGTAAAAAAAATATTTTCTAATATCTAATCACTTACTGACATTCTCCTCCATGGTATTCTCATTGTGAATGTTTTGGAGAATCATAACAATATCACGAGATTTTTTCTCAATCTTCCTGACAATTGTACGGATTTCCTAACCAACATAAATACAACAGAATATCAATTTTCATGTCGACATTAACCTAAAAAAAAATGTGAACACAAAATTTCATGCATGAAAAGTAAATTAAAACAGATAATATTAAAAGTAAATTTGCCTTCTCACCTCACGTAACTCTTGTTCATTGTTTAAATAATCTTGAAATGAGTCAAAAATTTTTGAAACAGCTGCCATTTCGTAAAATAATATTGTTTATCACCGAATGTTGTCTTTAGGGCGTATTTTTCTATTCGTTTTTTTTTTTTATGATCATCAACAGCAACACACACACGACAGGCAGACGACAATCGCTAGATTCAAGATGGCCGCGCCGAAAACTTGTGTTTAGCGCCATCTTAAACATGTCGGTAAAGTAGAGTTTTCTATTTAAATTTGATCATTTGAAAAAAACCGCGATATAGATGATTCGACAAAATTGAAATAATATTTTTGAAATATAAATTAAAAAAATAAAAAATCTCTAGCATAAATGATTTAGATTGAATGATTTTTTAATATTTTTAATTTAATTAGTTGGATATAAATTTTCTTGTTTTTACGCGTTAACAAGATGTTAAAGTGTCAGATAATATAAATGTAATTCTCATGCAGAATCAAGCAGGGAAGGTCATATAGGAGGAGAATCGCTATGAGCTGGCAATGGCGTGGATAAGTGCTAAAAATAGAAACCGGTAGGTCCTCCGGTCTGCGTGAGGAGGTATAAAGGTAGGTGGTTGGAATTCAGCGTGATAGCGGCGTAGGAACCTCATAAGAATCCCTCTGGGAGTGTCATTGATCCCGATAAACGTGTTGCAGGACGAACTTACCTGTAAGAGGTGCGAGAGAGATAAACGAATGCCATATTGGTCGAAGTTGCTCCAAAAAAAATCAAAGATTCACGCCCACGTTGCGAATTCCCGCCAAGCGCGCTCCCATCTTGCGCTTCGCGATGCATTCTGCAAAGATATACACAAATAAATTTATATATACAAATATACATCATCATATTTGACTAAGTAATTATTATAAGCTATGAAAAAAAAAATAAATAAATCTCACAGTACGGAAAAAATTTTTTTTTAATTTCCGCTGGTGATATTTTTTTTTGTCACCAACATTTTTTTCATGCTAACATGTTGCTCGTAAAATATTTGGGCCATTGTAAGTACACATGTACCTGGAATTTATTTTTAGCACACGATCTTCCATTCGAGATACGATATAACGGTTCTGCATGATAGCGCACGGTACTTTTAAGGAAAAAAACATTTTATTTCACTTATTTCTTCACATTTTATATGGATAACTGATCATTTATGTGTAATTGATTATAGAAAGAGTTTATGGGTTTTAGAATCATATTAAAAGGAAAAAAATACTATACGTAAGCGGTAAAGGGTCGACAGAAGGTCGTTTTTTTGAACAGTTTCCTTTTTTGATTTTGTTTCTCAGATTTTTAAGCTTATTTCACACTGGTTTTATTTATAATTTTGAAAAGAAATAATATTTTTACTTGAAAAACGTTTTAAAAAATATTCAACAACAATTTTTAACAATTAAAAACAATATATCTGATACAGAAAAAATTTTTAAACACTTTTTATCGAAAATTTCTTAAAATACAAACTATACCTGATATAATTAAGCATTATTTCAAAAAACGAAAGAGAATGTTTAAAATATATATTATAAAAAAATATCGAGATTTCCGTAAGATACCAGTTTTAAAAATTGGCGAGAAAAAAAATTTTTTTTTTCTTCTTTTACGCAACAAGACGAAAAATCTTTACAGAAATTTTATTACACGTAATAATTCTAACTATTTTTTATCTTAAATTACTATGCAGGTATATACCGAGAGAAAGATAAATTTTTTTATATATAAAATAACTTACTTGTCAAGAAACGAAGCTAATAAAAAAATTAGTGCTGTGAACGAGCCTTAAAAGATATCCAGGTATGAGACGCGCCATGCAAAATGCATCGTCGTAAATGTCAGGGTCAGGTTCTCAGACAAATACCAATTAAATGCCAATAGCATCGCGAATCCGACAAATTTATATATATAAAGGTGAACGACGTGTATCAGGATCTTCACATATAATCCTAGAACAAAGATATACCACACATATATATCCAAAATAAATTAAATGAGGTCAAGGGAAAAAAAATTCGCAGACATCATATATATATATATATATATATATATACTCACATCAACACAAAATGGCGACTTTCAAGGTCAGATGTAGGTGTGAAAGCTGAAAAAAACACGTTGTTAGACAGTAATCCCATGAAATTTTTTATCTACACCTATAAATTAAAATATATAAACCGACACATCCATATCCCACGCTAAATTATACATTTCAAACATCTCTCTAAATGTAATAACAATAATTTTTATTAAAAATAACAAAAAATTTCATTCTTATTAATTTTACAAATGAAGAGCATCATCGTTTATGATGCAGTCAATGGTGAGCCATATAATACACACGTATACAAAAATATATACACGTACATATATACTTCTCAGTCGCGACCTTCATAAAAAGCCGCCGATCAAAGATTGGACGAGGCTGGACGAGTAAGAATGTTGACGATGAGTAAAAACTCACATGCTATAAAATCTATTCATTACTTGAGAAAAATTTCCTTTTTTTTTTCTTCAAGGTAAAAAAAAATGTTATTTCAATAACTTTTATGGTTTATAGTTTCCTGAGAAAATTTGATACTATTTTTATAAAATAATATGATTAAAATATATACGTATAAATATATTTTTATAATTAAAATTTCCTGGCAGGAAATTATGTGTGTGAAGAGATATAGCTGGGAAAAATTATCTTCATTGCTTCAGTTGAATTTTTTGCATCTTTGCGGTGTTTATCGGAGCAAATGGTGGGGTAGAAATACTGTTGCGACGCTCTCATGTGGCTAATATATGTATAAGATACATATATTATCATTCATCGTGGTCTCGCGCACAACTTGGACCTCGCAACTCGCCTCTTTGCCTTTCAGTGGTTAGTGGGTGCTGCTTGCAACAGGTTGCGCTTTGCACTCTGTCGATTTTGCGATGCGCCTCGCTGGCGCCGTTTTATCTTAATTATTATTATTAAAAATCCAACCGGTCACAGAACAAGAAAAAATTATCAAGCGGTGTGTTACAGTTTTTCTTTTAATTAAAAACATTTTTGTTTTTCCCGGATTTTCATCAGATTCCTAGAGGCTCAAAATATTAGTGTGAGTTGTGAATATGAAAAAAATGATTGAATTATTAGTGAAAGTATTTACAGTTAGTTTAAAAAAAAAAAATTTCATCTTGAAAAATTTTATCTGTTGGACACAAATCTGGTATGAAATTAAATTTCATGTACATGTGATACATGTTAAACACACGATCATATACGAAGAGGAGGCTTCTCTTCCCCCCTGTTTTTTTTTTTATTCCACGTTTCCCCCTCTCGACAGTATTAGTGTGCCTCGCGAGAGAAGTTTTATGCTTATACTATATGTATTTTTTTGTCGACGAGAATACGATACGATGACGTTACACGAAAAAGTTAAATTCTGCGGGACACAATTTTGCCCAGACGGTCTCAATAAAAACTTATGCCGACGTGTGAGTGTAATATTAAACTTATAATAAACGTGGAAAAAAATGCCCTTACTTTTCACGAAGAAAAGTTTTTTAAATCAATGAAAATAGTTAAAAAAATTTAATCTAGGATATAAACAACGAAAGAGACATGTGAAAATGTATCTCTCAGTGATGAGTGACAAACACGAGGAAGACTATTTGAAACATCAATAGATATAGTAAAAATAAAAATTTTTTTACATTTAAAATATAGATAATTAAAAGTGATATTATTTTAAATTCAAAATTGAAAAATATTAAGAGATTTCAATGAAAGTGACTTTAACAAGGGAACAAGAAGTGTCTTAATATATTTGCGTCATGAAAAAGCAAAGAAACACGCTACTTTTAACGGTTTTTTTATCACATTTGACTACCAAATTAGTGTAATCTAAATATTTGTGCTAAATATATATATTTTGCCCTCGTCCTACTTATATCTCCATTCGAAATCACCACTTACTCCTATCCAATCGAGTAGAACTGACAATTAATCATTTTTAAATGCTTATTAAATGCAGTAGACGATAAGAAAAAAATTTTTTTTCTACCAATATCTGGTATAGCAATTTATCCTACTTTTTGAGCGGCTGGCTTAGCCTCTCCTAGGCTTTGTCTGTATGAAGAGAACAGAGACATAGCCTAGAATAGGTTAGGTCAGGGCTCATGTTGCCTTGTATTCCGTGGATTAATACATCAAGGATATTCTGTTTGCCAATTAGCACTGATTCACACGTTCAAGGACATCTCAGGGACCCTAATATTCGTCGGCAACACACGAAAAAAATATTATACATCAAAATGGACTGAATCCTGTCCAAAAACCAACAGAAATTTTACTAAAATTAAGAAATTTATGTATTAAAAATACAAATTTATCTTACATCATGTACTTCAGAATAAATTGGAATTTCTCAATCAAAAATTTGCTTTTTTCTATCAAATATATAATCGAGTTGCTGTTATATTATAAGCTATACGAAAAAAGCTCAATGATTAATCGTGATGACTGATGAATATGAGAAAATACTAACTAGTTTTACTTGGAATTCATGCGCAATTGATTATTCAGTGTTATTAATTGACGTAAGAATCCATTATTCGGTCGGGTACAATGTCGATTGTTGCGAACCATACAAACAGCATCCTCAACGCACATGTGTCGTTTGATCATGAGGTAGGCTATGACACAAGTTGCACTTCGAGAAATTCCCTCCATACAGTGTACAAAGACCTTGCCTGATCCAACAATTACGACTCAGTTTATCAGGCTCATTGATTTTTTTTTATATACTAAACTCACCTCCACTGGATAAAGCTTCTTCGATAAAGTCCGCTGCCGTGTGGAAGTACCTGCTGATATCCTCACTCGGCATATCCTGCAGCCGCAGGCCCAAGTACTTGAAGGCAGTGCGGTTGCTTGTGTGCAAAAAATTCGAGCCGTCTGCAGCATTGAGAACGTGGGATATTCCAAGCGATTGAAGATACGGCAACTTCTTTGCGGCATATCTGTATTATTATCATAAAAAGTTAGGATTAAGAAAATTTATAAACTTGATATTAATTCATACTACCGATCCCCGATAAAGATCCCAGGCTCAATCTCACTGCAATCAACGTTTCGTTTAATGAACTTGGGGTTTTGTTCCAAGATCTTGAGAAGATTCTGGTAGATATCCTCATCTTTTATCTTCTGAAAGTCAAAATAAAAATTAATAGGTGTTTTTTTTTAAAGAAAACCAGTAAAATACATACTTTTTTGTTTTCCTTATCCATCGTAGAATAAACTCGAGATTGTTGGTGTGTATTATTTGAGGTTAGGAATCTCAAACGTAATAACTTGGCCAACATTTGTCATAATTGTTGATACTTAAAAGCCTAAATTTCACAGTTACAAAATAAAATGTTGCATTGCAGTCAGCATTCGTGTAATTACTTAATTGCGCTAAAATTGTTTCGTTATTATATGCCACAACATTTTGACACGCAGTTACATTTCGAAAACTCGTTGAAGTTGTAGTGTTCTACTTGACCGGCAAAGCCGTTTATCTATCTAGCGGCGCCAAATGTACATTTCAAACCGCGTGTGACTCATCTGCTATTTTGTTATTGATTTATCAGTGCAAAATGGCGTTGATACTTGAATTATAGACCACTTGGAGGTTGCACCTAATATCTTATCAAGCAATTGGTACCACAGATTATCGATAACTTTAGTAAAATTAATATATCTTGACGAGATGAGTTTCTTGAGTAATTTGTTTGGCGGGAAAAAAGTGCAAATTGCAAAACCAAGCGAAGCAATACAAAAATTACGCGATGTGGAGACAATGTTGGAGAAAAAATCTGAATATTTAGAGAAAAAAATATCTGAACAGCGTAACATCATAAAAACTAATGGCATGAAAGCGAAAAAAGGTAATTTTTCACATTACTCACATTGACAGTATACTCAAAGTTATTTTTTTCCATTGACAGTGTCTCTGCAGGCACTGAAGCGAATGAAACGCTATGAGAAAAGACTCCAAGAAATTGATGGCACACTAGAAACAATAAATCACCAAAGATCTGCCTTGGAGGATGCTAGTATGAACACTTCAGTGCTCCAGGCAATGAAGGAAGCTTCAGACGCTCTGAAAGGAGCAAATCTTACAATGTTAGTATTTCTTAGGATATTTTATATGACTAGAAAAAATTTACCTCTATTTTTTACTGCTCAGGAACATTGATGAGGTGCACAGTATGATCAATGACGTAGCAGAGCACCAGGACTTTGCAGCGGACATATCCGAGGCGATTTCTAATTCAGCAGTCCTCGAGGAGGACCTAGATGAGGATGAATTGGCCAAGGAGCTTCAGGCACTGGAGGAAGATGTTCTAGATGAATCTGTGACTGCTAGCGAGCCTAAAAAAATACCCGAGCTACCTGATGTGCCATCAGTTTCGCCGGGAAAGACGAGTAAATTAATTGTGTCGAGTACTATTGAATAAATATACGGTTTCTAATAATTTGTTTGATATTTACAGAGGGAAAAGCTGTGAAGGAGAGTAAAACTTTGAAGAAACTTGGAGTATTAACCTCCTAAATAATTATACCACACTGAACACGACTGATAAATTAAAAAAAAAAGCTGGCAGAGATATATATGCACGCTAATCTAATTTTTGAATGCAATGTCTATTTACACTTGTTATTATTTATACTATTTTACCAGTGGCTTCAACTGCCAATGTTTTGATATAAATAAATAAAAGCTTCACACTCGAGACAGAGATGACGTGTAGTAGTGTTCAACAAAATTCAAATGGAACCTTTATGTGCTCGAGTAAACACTCTGTCGACCAATTACCGACCGCTAAATAGAGACAGCAATAATAAAAAAAATCAACTCAAAATGGCGTCAGTGCTCTTTGGGCTGTCGTGAATGAATCACAAAAACTGAGTGCCGTTGATAATTTCATAATCATACGTCGCCTTGCAATAGTTACGATTTTAATTGAAACGAAATAAACCACTTGAACAATGAGTTTCTTTAGCAATTTGTTTGGTGGAAAAAAGGCAGCAGCCACTCCGTCAACAGCTGATGCTATCCAAAAATTACGAGAAACAGAGGAAATGTTGATTAAAAAACAAGATTTTCTTGAGCGTAAAATTAATCAAGAGATTGTCATTGCCAAGCAAAATGCAGCGAAAAATAAAAGAGGTATATATAAGCTATAAATTGATAGATAGACTCATGTCAACGCGAATACAAAGACCTTGAATGCACGTCACTGATATTTTCATTATCATTGAAACTCGGACGATACAGTAAATTTCTTAAAATTCTACGACTTTACGTACAAAAGTATATAATAATTGTCGATGATTTTACAGCTGCCATTCAGGCCCTCAAGCGAAAAAAACGCTATGAAAAGCAGCTACAGCAGATGGATGGGACACTGTCGACGATTGAGATGCAAAGAGAAGCGTTGGAGAGTGCAAACACTAACACGACAGTGCTGCAGACCATGAAAAACGCCGCTGACGCACTCAAGGGAGCACATCAACACATGTACTTAATTTTATACGTTTTCTACTGTTAATATCTGTATTAGAATTGTAAAATTAATTGTCATTGTGTATTACAGGGACGTGGACCAGGTCCATGACATGATGGACGACATTGCCGAGCAACAGGACGTCGCGAGGGAGATTTCCGATGCCATTTCGAACCCAGTGGCGTTTGGACAAGACGTGGACGAGGACGAGCTGGAAAAAGAGCTCGAACAACTCGAACAAGAGGAACTTGATAAAGATTTGCTTGGAGTTGATACGCCTGCAGAACTTCCGCATGTTCCAGATGAACCAGTTGCAGTTCCTAAGAAAACAAGTACGTTTACATAATTAAAAATCTAATTTTTCAACTTTATTCTAATAATATTACGTTTTTTTCAGAAGCAAAAGCAGTGGAGGAAGATGATGACCTGAAGCAACTTGAGGCATGGGCTTCGTAAAAAATCAGAATATATACAAATATATATAAAAAAAAATCTATTTTTTTTTCTTCTTCATTGTTGCTTCGTAAGTTAACCCAGATGACCTCAGCAACATGCACGAAAACGAGGAGAAATGATGGTATATCTGACTCAAACACACAAATACCGAAAATTCATTTTAAGTAATAATTCATATAAAATGCTTTCGATTATATGATCAATATCTATATTGCTTTTTGTTAAGCTTTATAATTGAATTACTAGCATATAGGACTAATAAAGGTGATAATTAACGATAATTTTACTTTTCATGAAAATTCTCAGCCCTGAGGCTTTAAATAAAATTTATTCGACTGGTCGAAAGTGTGTTTTATCCGCTAAGTGATGATTTAATTCAACTTAATATAAGAGAAATCGAGTGTAAATATAAAAAAAAATTTACATATATACACCTGCAATACTGAATGTATCTACGAGCAAAAATGCATAAGATCAAAAATCCCTTCTTTTGATGTAAGGTAAAAATTACTATGCAAAAAAACTTAACTTAATACTCCTCGTCATCATAATCATAATCGTCACTACCGCATAGATTTCGCACAGCAGACATGTCGTCGTCTGGCTCATTGTACTCCTCCTGATCGTCCTCTTCATCGTATTCATCCACTGCCTCGTCATTTACTTCCTCAACTGACGTGTTTTTAACATCATCCTCTTCAACTTCTTCTACAGGCTTTTCAGAACTGCGAATTTCTGGCCTCGCAATGGGCGTGATATTACGCTTGGCCATGGGTTCCGATCGCGAACGAGGTGTATTGACAATGGGCTCCACTTGAGGAGCCGGATTTTTCACTGGCGTGGTCGGTCCAACAGACAGAGTTTTTAAAACATCGTAATTAATTTTAGACGAGAGTTTTTTCTCCTTTAACATTCTTTCAATAGCTTCACCTGCACTATTAGCCGGACCCTGATCTTTTTTCTTAGCTCGCGATTTACGTTTCTTCTTCTCTGGCTTTCCCTCTTCAAGATCTTTCAGCCGTTGCTCCTCTTTTTTCCGCTGCTCTTTTAAATACTCCTCGTTGACTTTTTGCCACAAGGTTGTCTTCTGTTTGTACTCGGTGTCCGTTAGGAGGTAACAATTCAACTCATCGTCATCAAGACCAGTAGGATCAAACTCCCCGTTGGTCTCAACAGCCTCATCGACCGGCTCTTTTGTACCCCGCGTGTCCATAAACGACAGCGGTAAATTCATCGATGCGATGTTAGGACCAAGACCGACGGGTTCCACTTCAGGTTCTGGGTCATCGGCATTTTCCTCGTTCAGGAAGTCGCCGATAACTGTAGATGTGCTCTCTTGAATGAAACGATCCGTATCTACATCCTCATTATCATCGTCTTTTTTTCTTTTATGTGCCACGATCCGTTTTTTTTCCAGCTGGCGATTTATTTCCTTCTGCAGCTCATCCATTTCCAGATTTATATTATCCACCGTTTGCAGCCGATCTTTGTCCCTTTTTCGCGCCGCCTTAAACGACGGTGGGTCCTGTTCCTCTTCCAGGTCTACGTTCATAAATTCATCGAGAGTCAGGTCACTCGAGGGTGTCTCGCCAAATTCCATGAGTCGCTTTCTTATCGTGGACTCGTGTACATGCACGACCTTAACCACGTCGGACGGAGTGCGGTTAAAGCCATGCAAACGTGCTGAAATGAGAATTGCTGCACCGCAAACTCCAGATGGTCTTCTACCTGTGTGTATACTGTCGCGTTTCATTCGCTGCACGAGCCGCTGAGCCGTCGTGGAGACTGTGTGCTTCTTGTCGCCAAATTCCAGTCGTTCTGCATAGCGCATTATGTAGAGACAGGGATCGAGCGACGGTATTTTTATGCACAGCTCTTCCTTGAGGGCCTGAGAGAATTTTACAAAGGCCCGGCCCAACTCGTGAACGTCCAGCTGAAGCACATCGCTTATATCAATCAGCAAAACTTCGAGTTCTGTGCGTCTGCAGGTTGTATAAACGCACGCTGCATGATTGAGCACTTCTTTACGACCTCTCGTCAGATTCCTCTTCAGTGCGATCTCGTACGTGCCGCAAGACGTCTCTATACAGCTGTCACTGAGCTTTAATTGTCTGCAAAGATGTGTTATACCCCGTCTGGCATTTCCCAGTGTTAGTTCCCGAGATGTCCTGTTACTTAAATTGTAGGAACCACCAAATGATGTGGCTCCTCCGGTACTGTTGCCAGCCACAAATTGTCCCAGGGCTATCATGTTTCCTGAAGGCGTTTCTTCGAATGTCGTGAGGTTGACCAGTACCTGGTCCTCCAGGACGTAACCACAATTTGTACATACTGCATCTCCTCGTGCAGGATCTGTTTCTATCTCCGTAGAGCCGCATTGTTTGCATTTGTCTGACATTTTGTTGGGTTGACTTATAGACCGGGAGTGTTATTCTGAAAAATAAAGAAAATGTATCGGTTTTTCATGCCTTCAAGTCATCGGCATGATTAAACAGTAAATAGTAGTATTTTATACAGTTTAAATTTATAATAAATTATGTATATTAGATAGTGTTTTGAAAGAATTATTTACTCACCACACATAAAAAAGGCAAGGAGAGTCGGACTATAACCTCACTTTTTTACTTGGTATCGTGTTTTTGGTGTGTGCGCATAGCAATATGCGCCGCACTCTTTGATGACTTGCCGCGAACGTTTAAACTTTATTGCAATTTTTCAAAAGGCAATCCATACTACACTTTTTGGTCCACTGGATATTATTTATAACAACAATGAGCTTCAGCCAAGGGCCAAAAGGTTTCTACGTCAGTGAGGTTATGGAACTGTTGGTTTTCCGAGGAAATAGCTGAAAGAAGTAAAGTAAATGCCATCGAATCGTTTGTAATTGTTACATTTTTAGCATAATTTTAACATTTGTAAATCAATAGCTGAAAGAAAAACAAACGATTAAAATTTGCATTATAGTTGACCTGGTTTTTTTATTTTATTTACTTTTTTTTGATTCATTGATAATCATTTGTAAATTGCATCTAGATAATTTTTAGCCTTTGTAAGCTCTTTGTTACTTGTTTATCGTAAAAATTATGAAAAAAATTTTTAAAAAGAGCGCGAAAAAGCGAAAAAGAGAGAGAAAGAGAAAAAGAGCGCGAAAAACTTTTGTGGTGTTGATACCGTGACTCTAGACGGTGTGTAGAGTCTGGCTCTCTCTCGATAGGCGCAAAAAGTGAGTACAGCTGTTTTATGAATAGCACAGAGAGCCCAAGTTTATTACGTAGGTAAAAAAGTGAATTTACTCAAATCAAGCTTCTAAGATCTTCAAGCAGCTTCAAGTGTTTGTGGGTACATATTTTTATTGATTCTTTCTTTTGCGTGTTTTTACAGTTTTTAATTAAGAACAACAATCTTGAGAAGATGACTGTTTTCTATAAGTTTGTGTTTTAAGGTTGGGGCGGACAAAAGTTTGCACCGGTGTATTTTCGAACAATCACGACAAATCAATAGGATTTGTGCATCATTGTAATGGAAGTAATTATTGGAAGGACTGGCATTATTTCGAGCACATTTCTAAGACATTTTTTGCGTTTTAACACGACAAAAAATTTTCTGCCGCTACAGTGTTTGTGCCGAAGTGGTTACACATGGGACAGTAGATTTTTTGGTAGGTGAGCATGGTTTTGCACATTTACATCTTTCATTCAAACAGTTACTTGATTTAAAAGGATTTAATTGAGCTAATTACATGATTTATTGCAGATTCAAGACAAAACGGGATACTACCTAATTCATTTTTTTCTAGTAATTTGAAACATTTCAACAGAGTCCAACATGTATCACCATTCACCGTGTCTTATGTGGCATATTCAGATGATAAATCTAAAGCACAATCCGTCATTAACAAAGCTGATGCACTGCTATCAAAGGTCACAGTATTTCAAAAGATGAAACAACTAACGAAGGATTATTGGCACATTCTGATACCTGTTCACCTAGTCACATCCTCATTTTGGATCACTATATTTTACATTGCAGCCAAAAAGTTTGTATTATCCTATCGAGAGATCAATAATTCTTTGTGTTGATGTTTTTATGATGAAATTTTGCAGTGGTGTGGACATAATTAGCTTGATGAATTACTTGCACATGCCGGAAAAATATATAGACATGATTCGCAACTCGAATGCAGGGCATTGGGCTGTTACTTACGCCTTGTATAAAATTTTTACACCCCTGAGATACACGGTGACTGTTGGTATGTATTTTTTTTTCAAATATCTCCAAATGAGAGTCGAATTTTCACTTGTGAATTATTTATATTACCTGCAAACAAATATTTATGAAATAATCATTGTTCTTTAATTTAGTTTTTATGAAAAATTTGACATTTTTCCAGGTGGAACAACTATGAGTATTAAATACCTAGACAAACGAGGTTGGTTAAAGTTCAAACGGCCATCGACAGAGGTAAAGAAAATTTGTTTAGCTCATGGATCTTGTACAATTTACTTCGAATCCTTACAACTTTGCTTTTTTTCCATGCATCTCACTTGAAGAACATTCGTAAGGCATCTCATAGGTCAATGACACCCTACTGTTTATCTAAACTCTAGTCTTTTCAATGACCCTATTCCTTTATTTTACCATTTTAACAAAAAAAAACTACATAAAAATATATTTCTACTTTACAGGCAACGCAATCAAAACAGTGCAGCAGCAAGTCCAAAAAAGAAAGTAGTGAAAATCCATGAGAAAACTTGGGAGAGAACGAAAATTAGCGGAAAATTTTAACTTGACAAAGATTTTTCAATGCAACGTCAGTGAATTGGGCTTTTATCATTCATCACTTACGAGAGTGAATAAAATGTTTTTATTTAAATACATATATTGCGTGTACAGGAGTTTTTTGTAACTGCATTAAACTCGATGTAAATATGTGTAAATTAGTCAGTCATTTTTTTTTTTTTTTCGTTTTTTTCTTTTTTATAACGCAGTTACCTGAAATTTTTCTAATCTTATTCAACTAAAACGACAATAGATTTATGTAGTACATCATGATTTCTTATATAGTCACTGATATATAATAATACTCATTGTGTCATAGATCAGTAAATATTTTTTGATTGCTGAGTAAATTAAAATTGTGCATATTGATAAAATGTATAAAATACGATCGACACAGGAGATAAAATGCACGAATGATTGTATAAAAACACCTTTGAGACTTGGGTCCCTCAGGAACTAAGTCTAACAATGGAACGTACAATGAATTAATTACATTTATGCTTGGTATCACAGCTGTCTCCGTAACAAGCTTCCGCGTCAAGTAATAAATTAAAACTGCGATATAAATATATTAATTTTAAATATAGTTAAAATAATAGTTTGTCCGTTAAATACTAAAAACTTTTTTAAAAATCTTGGCATGGATCTAGCCCATAAATTGATAACTGGCAGACACTGGTTGCGGTGCACGCGGTTGAGTATGCGAAATGCGTTCAATGTGGCAGGCGCGACACATTAATCGCCCGTCCAACGGGTAGCAGCGTTTGTCTGGCTCGTCTGTCAGTTGCATGCCGCAATCCTCGCAAACATAACAATCCACGTGGAAATCTCTGTCCATAGACACGACCCGAACTGTCTCCTCGGTGCCCTAATGGAAAATCGTTAAAATGAGCGAAAATACTGATGACCCAAGGCATCTATTACAAATATGAAATTTTTAAACTTGAATAATTAAAAGCGATATGAAATAAACAATGCGTCATAAAAATCAATGAGTTGTATTTTTTCCAGAAAAAAAAACAATTATTAGTTTTTTTGTGTTTTGTTTTAATAATTTCTCATGAAGAATTATTTTTAAAAAATTACGAAATTATTTTTTTTTTAAATCTCAAAAAACATTGATTTTTTTAGCGCGTCGGATATAATTGCTAAATTAAATACTAAGAGTATGCCTCATGAATACCTCCACAGGGGTGATTCCTTTGCCGCAAGATGCACACTTGGGTGCAAACATCCGGTGGTAGTCATTAACGCAATAAATTTTATTATCGACATCCACAGTGAATGGAACACCATCAAGACACTCGTTGCAAACACAACATCGAAAACATCCAGGATGGTACGACTTTCCCATGGCCTGGAGAATCTAGAGAACAAAAAAAAAATAAAATAAAGAAAGTAAAATTCTAGATTTCAAAGTAATAGTTACCATTTCCATGATTAAATGGCCGCAAATTGCGCACTTTTCCGCTGTCTGCTGGAATCCCGAGTACTAAAAACAGAAATATGAAAATTTATCAATTGAAAAATCAAGCAAACTAGACAAGTAATAACCAACCAAGTAGTCCTCCTCGCAGTAAACCTTTCCGTGAACATTGTAGAATGCTTTGCCCCGCAGAGCGCGTCCACACGAGCAACAAATGAAGCAATTTGTGTGATAAAGATTTCCCATGGCCTGACAGGCCTGTCCAGCACCCGTAACTTTATCTCCACACGTGTGACAAATTCCAAAGTACTCTCCCTCTTCCTCCTGCTTTTCCATCTCCTCCTCGAGCTGTCGCGTGAGCTCTTCAATCTTTCGCTCGGCCTCCGTGGGTCCAGACGGCCGTGGAGGCGTCACATTGTACGGCAACAGGCCCTTGCCAGCAATTGTTTTCGGCGATGTAACAATCTTTGCCCGATCTCCAAACTCTGACGAGCTACTCTTTTGCAGCACAGGAACGCCAGCATTGAGAAAAACCGGGCCAGCGATGCCGCTTGTCACGCCCGGAGGCAGGCTAGTGATGCGAGGCACACAAACGTCCTCTCCGATGGCAACAGCGCTGCTCACCGCCGCCTGCACCTGCCCACGCACTGGGCTGATGTTTGACGCCACTTTATTCACAGTTTTTACCGGCGAGACAGCCTCCCGGGATTGCTCACGACCGGCATGGGGCACGGCATACAGCGGCGAACCCCGGTTCGGTGTTGTGGGCTCCTGTGCGTCATTCAAGTTGGGTTTTTCGCTCTGCTCACGAGTTCGCGAATAATCGCGACGTTCAGTCCAGGCGGCACCGAGCGGGGACTGCCTCTGATATCCGGGGCGCACAGTTTCACCGGCTGGACGGCCGTAAGCTGGCAGAGAGTGCTGTCGCGCACTGTCAAAACTCTTAAATTGACCATTCTCGTTTGGATGCCGACGATAAACATAATCTCCAAAGTGGCTGGGTAGCTGCAGCTCGGATGGTGGCACGTAGGCACTTGGTGGGCCTGCAAGATCGCCCGTAGAGTTGGAGGACGCCAGATAACGCGCTGAGAAGCTCGTACTCAGGCAGGCATCGTATGACTGGCCGCGTGGCCGCGCAGTCTACAAAAGAAAAAATTAAATAATTAATCTCAATTTATCATTTGGGGGATCATCAAACACTCATACTTTTCCTGTCATGACGACATAGTCGCCGCCGTTGATGCTGTGATAGTAGGGCACCTGCGGCGCCGGTTTTTGACCCTCATCAAAGCTGATTTCTTGGATATTCTCGTAGACAGGCGGCGCCTCGTACGGCGGCAGCTCCTTCACCGTGTTTTGATATTTGGTAGTGGGTACTTGGGGTTGGGCTGTGCGCAAACCGTCAAAGCACTCGCCCGGACATGTCCTGGGACTACCACGAGGGCTGCGCTTGTCCAGCGAGTGGTAGTACGGAGGATGCGGATAGTATTCAATGTTTTCGTACACGGGCGCGTGTCCGTCAACCTTTTCTGAGGCTTTTGATGGGACGTAACGTGTCGAGTAGTCCGTGTGCTGGCGCTCCGAGTCATCGTAGCCCTCGTGGAGACTCCGGGCGGGCCTTTGTCCGTCTCGGTAGTAGCTGGATTTTTCGCTCGCTACCGGAACTTGTCCCTCGGGCTTTGATCCCGTTGTGTGGACGCCACTGGCCTCCACATCGTCGCTCAAATGAAGGTAGTTGAGCTTTTGCACATACGCGTCAGCCGAGTCACACATTGGATCCTTCGTTTACTCCTCGGGCAAAGAATTATCCTTGATGAGGTTAGGACAACCTCATATTCGCATTAATAATCCATCATTTATCAAAGGCGGTGTTTGCTTTCTTCTTGAGTTTTGAGTCGATGACTCGAGACAGCAACTGTTTACAAGGGATTCACGAAGCGAGTGAATCACACAGCGGTGACATAAACCTATAGGCTTTTCCTTTTATATGATTAAAGAGGATGAAGAATGAGTATTTAGCTGTGGGATACGCCCCGGTGTAAATTGCACGTAATTTATCCCAAATTTCTGCTTCCGAGCTAGTGTTGCGTATTTTGCAATGTTACTGTTAGGGTTTCTGAGATAATTGACAATATATCACTACCACACAGGTATATAATCATTCACAAAACTCACACGCAATTTTTCCCCACAGGAACCCGATGCCAATGAGTGCCAGTGAGACATTTTTTTTTCAGCTCGACTGTGTGCGCGCTGGGGAAAATTGTCGGTAACGCAGAGACAATTTTATACTCACATGTTCGTCAGCTTTGGTAATCCAGCACAGCATTAAATAATTTATTGTGAATCATTCCTGTATTTGAATAATCACTTATTCACTTATTTTTATTTGTGCACTCACGATTCTCTTGTCAAATGTCAGTACCATCATATTTCAGCGTCGCCAGTTGCCACCATCTTTGATATTTTTTTTCGAGGCTTCGTCGGCAGATGGCCGACAGAGGCGCTCACGGCAGCTACTGCCATCTTGCGAGCGAATTATATTCAAAATCAGAGATATCTACAATTTAACAACTGCCACAAAAAAAAACACAGACTTTGATTACTTAATCATTCATTGTTAGCACTATTAAATGAAGCGAACATTTTTCAATCGATTTAAATATTCAAATGCGCTGTCGTGGTACATCCGGTCTAGTTAATCATGGTGCAAACACTGACGCGGCGCGTATTAACGATATTCACAGTCAACAAATTTAACGTCAGGGTGGTTATTATTGGCCGCGTTGAAATCTTCAATCAACGATAAAATAAATAAGGGTGAAAAACTGTGACTAATACATGGGCACTCCTTGAACAAAAGGGCGCGGCCCTCAGGGTGTGGCGCAATTTACGAAAATATATCCAGATCGAGCCTATGGTGAGTGTGTGATAGTGCATTTTTTTTTTTCATTCTCCATTAATTTTCATCCCTGCGCGCCGTAAAGTCTCGCAATAGTACAAAGGCACTCGTTGTGTCTGATATTTATCGCAGTTATTATCGTAAGGGCGCCGGATATCTGTGAAAGGTTTAATATTAAACCTTATCGTGTGTGTGTTTGTCGCGGCAATAAAATGAGAGTAAACATGGCCGGGAGATTTTTGCTGTACAGCTGATTCAGCCGAATGGACAGGAATGTGTATCACCTTGTATGATGTGTCCATAACGAGAGGTAAATACGCTTTTTTCTATGCGATGAATAGTGTGACTGCAGGTGCATGTGGGCGAGCGTCTTTTTATTTCGTGCGCAGGCTTGCAATGCGCAAGATATACGTGAAAGTTGGCCCTCTGTGTGTGCATGCGTACGGTGGGAAAGTAACGCAACACCATGGGACCCACAGCCGGTTCGTTGGTTAGCTGGACCGCGATTCTTTGCTGTCAAACTCCCACGAAGCCATCCTCACTGAGGATACTTACATGTGCGGTGTTTATGTCATCGGAGCGAGACTCGATTCATTCAATCAACCACCGTGTTTCCGTGCTCCCACAAAACCATGTTCACTGTCGTGCTGGACACAACAATGAGGTCGCGTTTCGTTGCCACATATACATGCACAATTCATCAGGGTATATCATATCTTCTCGGCTTTGAAATTATTAGTTGCTTTCAGAGTACTTGTGGCAGCAGATAATCGTTTTGGAGGACGATGCTGTAGGAGCGTGTGATGTTTTTTCGCTGAGTGAAGGATGGGTAGTGTGGAGAAAGAATGTCCAAAAATTTTTTTTATATTAAATACTCTGATGAATCCTTATGTTTTCGTTAGAGGCCATTCAATAATTACGGAAAGACGATGTTGGTTATTTGAAAATCCCCATAAATCCCTATGTAAGGATCCTGAATAGGTTCCTCAGACTTCTCCTATTAAATTAAATATTTCTATTTTTTAAAAGACAATTTAAAAGTACCAAAATCATTTTTACAATTCAAAAAAAAAATTTCATTCCACCTCACCCGAGATGGACGGTAGATTTTATTTTTATAGTTTTGATCTATATATACATTAAAAACTATATGAAAATTGCAAAAAAGTAATAGTTGAGTAGAGGTCATTTTAAAGATAATTTTGTCAGCTTTAATAATATATTTTCAGAAATGAGCTATCTTTTCTCATTCTACAGATATTTAGGAAATAAGTTATCGTAATAGCGTTTTTAGCGGCTGTAAAAATTTTAAATGGCCACCATTTCTAACCTAATTAACCGATTTTGCTGAAATTTAAATTTATTCAAGGTAATAACTCAAATAGTAAGTGTACCAAATTTGATCAAGATCGGTTAAAAGATACGGCCTGGTTACAGTACATATACAATCAACAAATTAATATATGATTAGATCAGATGAAAATTCGACGATGAGCACAAATGAAATAGTTAGATTTTGTAAAATCTACTTAAAAATAAGTTTTTGCACATTCATAGAATATTCATATTTAAATTTGATAAAAAATAGCACATTTCGACACCAAAAATCTTACGTAAGAACAGCTTTTATTCTCCCCCTCTCTCAGATAAGGGCATGTATAGAGATTTAAAAAAAACCTCCCGTTGAGGACCCTTACGTAATTAATGAATGGCCTCTTATCGCATAAATCTTCCAAGATAGACATATTTTAGCTGCCGTGCTGATAATAATAAGCTGTTTCTAAAAGTGCAAAATTCCATGTGTCATCGCATATACAACAATTTAATACTTCTAAGAATTCGAGAAGTTGCCTAAAAATATATTTTCTGGAAAAGCAATATTATAATCAATTCTCCGTGCTAAATATGTAAAATTATTCTCAAATTCTTTACACACGCAAAAAATCTGAATAAAATCCCATACCAAACATATGTATTCTACAAGTCTGCCTTGCCTACCGAAAAATTTGCTGTAGTTAACATAAACAAGAGCTCCCTTGTCCATATAACATATAATCTATCATGCAAGAAGCTTTTTCCAGCCACATCAAAGCGGTATTTCTTCTCAATTTTCGCGCCAAAAAAGGCGGAAAGATTTTTAGCTCTTTATATATAAAAGAGCTCATATAAATGATAAATTTATTATAATATATCTCATATAATTAAAATAAATGTGCAACTAATTATAAATAGAAATAAAAGACGAAAAAAAAAATAAATAAATAATCGGTACGCCCTGGCATTAAAAGTTGTACAATTGTAATGGCGTAGGAGGGTCGTGCTTGGTAGTACACACTACACTGTGGTGTTTTATTTCCCCTCTGCGAGCGGCTCCCACTACACCGGACGTGGGCCGCGGCCAGTCGCTGGAGCAAGCCGCCACAATTCCCCTCCGTAGTCCGTCAGTCGTAGCGTAGCTTTCCTCGAGTGTGCAGGCAAAGACCGCGTTGTTGCACAACCCACCCGGGTGTCTGTACTCGTGGATCGACACTCGTGTATATGCGTCAAGTACGTGGCATGCTATTGAAACATTATTTAGCATTTTTGCGCTGGTTTCTATCGATGACTAAGTATCGCGGATGTGCATTATAGCGAGTGAGTGACTACTGCACGTTGTTGATGGTGGTGACTCGGCCGACAAGTGTCGAAAGAGTCGTCGAGCATATAATAGTCAGCGCGTAATTGAGGAATTCTAACTATTCAGAGTAAGTTGACTCAAGGGTGAAAGTTTGGAATTTTATCCTGACATGCCATGCCAAATACGGCCACCAATATATATCGATATTTTATATATACTCCTACTGATTTTAATTAATTCTACTTTATGGCGTAATTAAGGCTCTCACGAGTAGGCTGTATTAACAGTTAATCAGAATTGTTGGTCGCGATGAGGTATAGTGTATAGAAACAAGGGGCAAACAAATACGCCGTGTCTATATAGATAATGCGAGTCATGTTATTTTTTGTTATCAAATTTTCTGGCTCGATAATAAATATACAGTGTCAGCAATTGATTCTCATGAATATTGAAAAAATTATACGGTTTATAAAAATATTTTTTTATCATTATAAAAAATACCTAGCTTACTGTTTTTGCTCCCAAAAATAAATAACAACAAAATCTCGCAGAAGTTTTTGTCGATGATGGAAAAATATCATGTCTACATCAAAATTCAAGTCCAATAACGTGAATGGATTACAATAGTTATAATATAAACAGTGCAGGCAACGTTGAAGGACCTTGGCAACTGAGAATCAAAGGTCCCTTATATTAAATAGAAAATTAAAGGTCCAGGCACGTGCTTGTAGTCGACTGACACTCGATTTACACCTACGCGCGTCTACAGCAATAGTCGGCGTGTAAAACAGCAGTCACGTGCGCAGTCTATTAGCATTCCCATGCTTGTATGCTATCCACAATTGATCATGGTTGAATTCTACGATGGTTTTTTTTGTTGCAGAGGCATGTTGAAACACGTGTGCGTCTCGCCGTGGAGAGGACGGTCGGACAGCGTGAGCTTGGCATCGAGCAACGGCGATACGAGCAGTTGTGGAAGTAGCAGTCCGACACCAAGTCACACTCCACCACCTTCTAGAGCCTCTTCATGTGCATCGCTTGCTCCTTTGACTGCACTGTCCAGCTTCTCACCGGCCGACTCTGCCTCCCAGCAGGTTTGTCATCACTTTTATTTAAAAATACTTGTTTCTGCAAATCTAACGATTGTGAAATCACATGGCAGTTTTATTGACCTTTCAATTGGTCCTATGGGTACAATGCTTCACGCCAATTTTATACACGTATTTTTTTCGCCCACGTTTCACCGTGGGAAGTTGCGCGCACCATTGCTTTATATAGACGTTGAGCATACTCTGTAGAGAATGATGAAAAAAAGTGTTTTTATCAAGAGAGTCATGGTTCCTCATGTATGTATAATGTACGTTTCGCTCTTCATCAAGATGATTTTGTCCGTCAATTTTACTTATCCTCATTATTTTATTTATTTTTTTTACGCCTCCTCGATTCAATTTCCATTAGCCGTGACGACAAAAAGTGCCTAATAATACTTATACATAGAAGATTCGGGTTTATAGTCTGTGTTTTCCTGTGGGAAGCATGTAGAATCTTTAGTTTAAAGATTTTTTTTTTCTGTTGTAATGAAAAGATAATTTTTAATTCATATATCGCGTGTCGAGAATCAAAAGAGTGTATCGTCAAAAAATCGGAACTTTTTAACTCGTTAATATCTAAAAAAGGAAGCGAGTTAGATAAATTTTGCTAAGGACCTTTTTTGCAGCTTATAAAATTCTTTACAAAAAAGATCTCTTGAGACAATATTTTATTTTCACTCGTTTCTAAGATATTTTGATTTGAAAAGGCAAGATCATTTTGTATATACATGTCCGTTTGAATTTTTAAGCACGCGATGATATATTTGCTAATATCTTGATAAAGATGCGAGATAGATAAATTTTGTTGAGAAACTTTTTTGTAGATTTTAAAATTCTCTATAAAAAAGATTTATTGAGAAAAATCTCTATTTACAGTTGTTTTGAAGATATTTTGATTTCAAACAGCAAGTTGGGTTTTTAAATGTGTTTTAAAATATATGTCTCGTATAAATGGCTGGAATTGAGAAATTTTTGGAAAAAAATTTGAGAGATATTATAATTGATGGGACCTCCTGGTAAATGCATACATACTTTTGCTGTAGGACGACACGACAAGCTGCAAAAATAAAGTAAAAAAGCGCTGAGCAAGTGTCCCGTTGGGCCCATCAGGCCGCCGGCTGTTAACAAAATCCCTTGAAAACGATTTGGAGTCATCTTCGCCGGTCACTGTAACCGCGCGAAAGTATCATATTGTACTGCACGAAATTGTACTTATAACAATTAGACAGTATACTCAGTCACTGAAGGATTTCATAACGTGTTTCCCATTGTCAATTGTGTTTGACAATTCGTGCCCGAGAACACTATTGGCACTCGAAACTAGAGGAATTTTCTTGTCACGTTGTTTCGCCGTACAATTACGTGTTGCAGTGACTTCCGTGGCGTCCACTCGCGCACTTCCGGCCCCTCTTTCTCCCGATCGTTCCCAGCTGTCGCTCTCTTGAGACCGTACATCCTGTGAGGCGTGCGCCAATACATTTGCGGAGCACGACCAATCACCTTCTGGGTAAAAAAGAAAACAAAAAACAAACTGACCCATCAAAGTCCTACGTAATGAGGCGTGCGCCAATACATTTGCGGAGCACGACCAATCACCTTCTGGGTAAAAAAGAAAACAAAAAACAAACTGACCCATCAAAGTCCTACGTACAGTGAAAACTGCCTTAGTGCAAGCAGCCGGGAAGGATTAACTCGCTTAGAGCAATATCCCCACTCACAGATCCACAGCCTTCCCCGCCGAGTAGTGCACTAAGAGAGTTACCCCACCCGCAGCAAGAGAGTTTTTGCACTAAGAGAAGCTGCACTAAGGCAGTTTTCACTGTATATACCTACGAGCCTTGAAACGGCGCGCGGGAAATTCCGCATCTGTATCGCTGTTTGTGCGAAAATGCTGGTACATCTGGTCTCAAGGTCCTAGTATATACCTACGAGCCTTGAAACGGCGCGCGGGAAATTCCGCATCTGTATCGCTGTTTGTGCGAAAATGCTGGTACATCTGGTCTCAAGGTCCTTCAATTGAAGTCGCCAGATGTGACGGGCTCACAACACGGTCTGGCCAAACCTCAATTTGTTGAATAAAAATATTTGATGAATATTTCCAAGCATTGCGTGATATTCCCGGGCACTTGCCTCTTCTCCCTGCGCCGAAAAACGGGATAAAGGAGCCTAAATAATACAGTAATCTATATAATACATTTTTTTCTTCTTCCAACGTCAACCTAAACTCCTTGAGCGCGGTCACTGAAATCACGCAACACGGCCCTGCACACCGAGGTTCTCATTCGCGGCCCTTTGCGCCAGAGCACCGCTGTTTTTCTTGTTTAATTTGTTTCTAGATCACCGCGACGACCGGATTCAAGGGCAATTCAGCGACTTATTGACACCCGGTCAAGTGAGATCAAGCGATGGGTTAAGTAACGCGACGTTTTTTTCATTCCGTGTCGCGATTGAGAAGCAATTTGATAGTTTTTCCGCTGGAGGCGCCACACGGCCAATAGCAGATGGCCGGAATTTTTTTTGAGACTGAAAAAAGTTAGGTTATAAAAGTGAGACCCGCATGTTTTGGCTTGCGCACACACACAAAGCCCATGAAGTACCGGATGCTCTTGGCTGCAGGGCTCGTGCACATGTGACACGTACATTGCTTGTAATGTGTATTCTCGTCTCGTTTAAAACAATCAGCAGAGGAAGCGACAATTAGGGGCTGCTGTATCCGTTTGTTGGCATGATTAGGCGAGAATAGTTGTTAATTTGTGTGATAAATAGTATATTGGGTGTTGTTAAACATCGGTGCAATTGAATATGAGTAGCAAGGACATTGTTTAATATGATGCTTTCGTATAACAGCTGGCATTTCTTCTCGTTGGCACGCGCGCGCCATGACAGGATGTGTGTGCCAGAGAAGAATCCTTTGTTTTTCCAGAAAGGAAGACCCATCGTCGCTGCACTTATTACGACGATATTTAAGCATATGGCTGGAGTTTCCAATTTCACCATTAGGCTGTTGAGATTTTTCGTTTTTTTCGATTGGATCAAATATCGAACATTTTATTTTTGCTAATATCTCTATAAGGATGTGAGTTAGATGGATTTTGCTAGGGACCTTTTTTGTAGCTAATAAAGTTTTCTAAAAAAAAGATTTCTTGATAAAAATTTCTATCTTTAGTAGTTTAGAAGATAATTTTTTATATACGCACTGTTGGTTAGAAAAATTTGAGAACGTTTTATTTGAAAATATCTTGATAAGGATGCGAGATAGAGAAATTTTGTCAAGGATCTTTTTTCTAGCTGACAAAATTTTCTAGAAAAAAGATCTCTTGATAAAAATTTCTATTTTTAGTAGGTTTCAAGATATTTTAATTTAAATTACAAAAATTTTTTTCTTCATCAAATGATATTTGCTAAAAAATACAAACTTGATTGTTTGCGCCAGCAAACCATTCCCTCAAATGATGGCGCGACTATATACTATCCTAATAGATTAGATACCATCAGCATAGGAAGAATGATTGTTGTCACGTTGAGATTATCACTGTGTGTTATTGGAGTAGGTACATATCTGCGCGTCAGGAGGAAGATAAATCGTTCTGATTTCTATATTTTCCATCCACGTCAAGACAATCAAGTCAATCCATCTCGTCAAATCTTGTCATTTATGCACACTCTCTCTGAAACATAAAAAAATTCGTTGGAAATTTCTTTTATGCCACATATTCCATCAGTATCCTGAGAAATATTTCATTTTCCAATGCGCGACGAGTGCTCGACTTATAACTCGAATAATTAATGTCCAACCGGGCCGAATTTAAGGATAATGGAGCAATAAGCCCATCAGGGAGAGAAAGAGAGAAGTTATGTAAACCGGGTCGTGCGACGATAGTTTCGTGTCTAGTTGGAAAGAAAATCCGTTCACACACAGAGTTTCTTTTCCTTTTTATTCTTTATAACACGTGGCCGCGGGTCTTGTCGTGCGAAATTTTGTCCCAGTACACAACATGAATTTCCTACTCTCCCAGGCTCTCTCGAAGTCACGAGAAGACAACGCGTCGTCGAGTCATTGTTTGTGAGAGAACATAATTAAACATACACCTTCGTAATTGTTCATACGAATTTTTTTTTCTCCGGGAAAGCGTTAAAATAATCACGTCAAATTTATACTCACTCACAAAACATTTAAAATTAATGCTTTATATCGAAAAAAAAAAAATTTGAAAAATCTTTTAAAATTTTTCCAACTAATCCAAATGCCTTTGTTTATAATATTATATCAGTTCTATAACGTGGATAACTGATACATGATATTTCAAGAGATGTTTATTTGTTGGAAGAATATTCAGACGTGCTTTTCAATTATTATCGCACACGTAACCGTAGACACAGCGTCAAATTGTGCTTATTCGGAGAATTGAGGGCGAATAATTCATTTAGTGTGTCTAGAATTGTGTCATTTGACTCTATACTCACTCAGCGTCAATGATGTGTACATTTTAATGCTTCCTTTTGTATAGATGCAATTAATTAATTTACTGAAATGAGAAAATGCGCAGTCAGTTCTCATGTCAGGTTTTTTTTTCCCGCCTCCATTGTCTCACTTTTTGTGTTATCGCGTGTTCCGGCGCCGAGGACAATCAAATGCGCGATCGTCCAGCTCATGCAGCGTCTATATAGTCATTGCGGAAGGTAAATACTGAACGCCTTGTTTATTTTGTATGTTGATATATATATAAAAGAGGGCTTATAAATATATGCACTGCACTGCAATTTCAAGCGATATACCTTTGTAAATATATATTCATCTCGATAACAATAAATAATAAAAAATAATATACAGGTCAAAAAAATAAAGACGCAACTTAGAAAAAATTTAATAGACTTTAAATATTGGACCTTTTCTGTTTAATACTAGCATCTGCTAGTAATAAGCTATACTTATACTTCATAAATTTTTTTGTAGTTGATAATTTAAAACGACGACAGGGGGTTGCCGATTTTTTTTAGTATTTTTGGGTTTGTAAACTAATCGTAGAAAAAATATCATCGTGAAGCAAAACATTTAACACTATATTTCATAATTATTTCCTATAAATTTGTGGTATAAGGGGTGGCTAGTGGTCTTCAAACGATGCTAAGGGATTGTTGATTTTTTCGAGTGTTTTTGGGACTCTAAACTAACTGTACAAAAAAAATCGTAGGTAAACAAAACCTTAAAACTATATTTCATGACTATTTTGCCGAAATAATGTTCTATTTTCACCTAAACCTTAATCCAATCCTTAGCCCTTTAAATTCGACCGACATATGGACATAAACAAAGGACTTATGCCTATGTACAACTTGTTTAAAAAAGGAAAAAATCGCCTAAACAAATGATGCATTAAAAACACACACAAAAATAAGAATCATTGAAATATGATTATTTTAATTATTAGTTTTGTGGGTACTAAATATTGAATTCTTGAACAAAATACCGTAAACGAATATATTTCAGACCTTTTTATATATATATACAGGTTTAATAACGCAAGAATGTAAGAAAAATCCAAATTTCCGCACTATTCCGATGTGGGTTCGACAGGAAAAGGCAGAGGGGACGCGACTCGTATTAAACGGGCGAGGGCTAAAGGGCGACCTCGTAATCCAGAAATAGCCGTGAATAAACCCGGTTGAGATATATTAAAGCACGGACAAATCAGACAGCATATAGCAGTCCACGTGCACGAGCACTGTCAACATCACAAGGGTCAAAGGGAGCTTATATGTATGGAGGGCGACTGCACGCCGCGTGCGCTCCTCTTACAAACGCGTGCTCTAAGCGTATCTTAGTACCTACACTTGAGAACGCTCGCCCCTCTCTGTCATTTAGCCTTATATATACACTGCCAACAAATTTCCGCTTTTATTTCTGTGCTATCGCCACTCGGATGCTCCTGCAGCACACTTTCGAGACCATCTAATCTCACCCGGATTACAATTCTCGCCGTCCAGAGCTGAAAAAACAGCGATGATAGAAAAAAACTTGAAGATATTTCCAGTGAAAATATCGTTGGAGAGTTTGATGAAGGAAACTTGAGTAGAAAAACATTTAATTACCATCGTCTGATTGATTGGAGACATAGTTGATGCACAGTTGGGTCAAACGATCTTTAAATCATTTCCGGCGTTGAGAAATCTTCGTTCTCCTGTAATGTTAAACATTATAGTCAAACTTATTCCGATGCTTTAACGTGTGTTGCAGACGACAATCAAGGTCTACGCCAATTGTCTACGGCCTGATATCGAATACAAGACTCTGTCAATTACTTACGAGACCACGTGTCATCAAGTTGTGCAGAATCTTCTCGGGAAATACCGCATGAGGCATCGGGATTCCAGGCTCTTTTATCTCACGATGGAGGTAACAGTACGCCGGGCCAATGTCAGGACGATTTTGCCACTGGACGATGACGCTAGGCCTGCTGTGTTGCAGTCGTGTCACCCACGTGGCGATTCGAGGTAAGTAAATATATTATTTGGGAATTTACATCAGTGTTTTATGGCGGCTTTCTTTTCAGGTTTTCACTTCAAACACGTCGCGGTGGCCTCGTCAAGATTTACGACAGTGCCCTCATGTCTGGGGTGAGTTTTAATTATATATGGCTAATAAATTAATTTAGCACTTTTTTCGATTACTATAACGAGTACGTATTTTGTAAGTATTTTAACGGTTATTAGAATTATAGAAAAATTATTAATGTTGATTCAATTTTTGGGGTAATTTTTTTTTGAAATATTTACTAGGATATTAAAATTTCTAGAAATATATTTTCATATGTTTTATCGTATGTATTGTCAGACATTTTTTAGATATACTCTCGAAAAGCTATTTTTCATATCGCCGATAAGTTGAGAACTGACTATTTAAGATAAGAAAGAAACTGACTAGAATTTTTTTTGTATATAGATAATAGAATATTGGTTTTGTCTAATTCCAGCTGACTTCCGGGTACTAACCGAGATAATGTCGTAAAACTATATATCAATCATATACGAAAAAGTATAATTTTAATTTTTTATCTATAAGATCTTTTTGTATTGAAATTTCAAGAGCTGGAAAAAAAAATTCCGGGTAAAAATGTCATAAAATTTGTCTCTTTATGACTCGTCGGCATTCGCAGAAAATATGAATGGCATTAAGATAAAATTTCTATTAAAATGACAGTATGCATGTTTATTCATAAAAATAAATCTTGTCAATATGAATGAAATTTTGTTTTCTTTTTTAAATAATTTAAAAAACAAATTGATGCATTTTTGTGTAATTGAAAAATTTATGCAACGCAATAACTCTTAAAATAAAATTCAAAAAATTTCACGGATATAAACTCACAATTTTATTAGTTTTTTGAATTTTCGAAAAACAAAAAAAAAACGTCGGCTTCTTTGATAAAGTCAAAAATCAACTTTGTGATGGTGAAAAATTCGTATAAAGATTGAAAATTTATATTTATCTAACTTTATAATTGTATATAGTTTCAGCCATGAGTTTTGTAGAAAAAATGCATTTTTTAGTTTTTCAGTGATTCTCAGAATTTTATCATCATCACCCCTGCATTATTTTATATTTTTTAAAAATGCTTTTTTAATATGTTGATTGATCACAAAAACAAGAACCATGAAAAATTCAATGATTTATATCTGGTAGTTTAGGCGAAAAAATACGTCCCTGCATTTTTTACACTTTAATTCTAAATTTTCAAAATTCCCTCCTTGTGTGCGTCTATACGTCACAAAAGGAAGCTGCATGCAAAATTCCATGGTTCTAGGTTGAGTAGTTTATATGAGTCATTAAGTCAGTCAGTCCGGACTTACTCTTTTATACATATATAGATTTCATAATTTTTTAATACACCCAAACGAATATATTACTTCTAATTGAATGTCAAGTATATGAAGAAATTTTGACTAAGGTCGAATTTCGGAAGAACTACCTTCAAATCTCGTTTTTCTTTAATTTTTAATCATTCAGTGTAAGATTTGTTGAATAACATGAGAAAAATTTTCTAATTATTATTTTTTTTCTTTAGTCCAAGTACAAAAGTCTGCTCATATCCGAGCGAACGACCGTCGACGAATTGATACAAATGCTCCTGAGCTGCTACAACTCGACCGAGAGAGTGGAGCAGTTCTCGTTGTACGAGGTGTCAGAGGGTGAAGAGTACCAGCGGAAGCTTCATCCCGACGACTCGCCACTGAAAGTCACACAGAAGTGGACGAGCATTGACCGACACCTGCGCATCAGGCGCAATCCTGACTACAACCCACACAGGCGAAAGGTAATTAATTTCAACGTGACAAGATGCAAACATTGCGCGTGCGCGCCATATATCTGAGTCACGATCTGATTAATTTCAATGAGTCTCCTTCACAGAGCACGTGGGCATCCGACACAACAATAAGCTCAGCACTATCCAGGCTGCATCTGCATCCGCAGACTCAAAAAATCCACCTCTCGCAGCAGAGCCTGGAGCTCGGTCGCGAGAGTATTGTTGAGAATTCGCATCGCATGCTCATGAGGCAGAGCAAAAACCACCGATGCAATGGTGGGAAACATAAGCAAAATAGCTGCAGCCAAAGTGCTAAGAAAAATGCAAATACGAGTTTGAGTCAACAAGACTGTCGTGTTGTCTCGCAACATTCTGTTCCCAAATTGTCTCACATGTTGCCACAAAGCTTACCAACAACTCCCTTGCCCTCAAAGCATCTCGCGACTTCAGGCTACTCGGATTATGAAAATTATCTTTATATTTAGTAGCTGATTTTTGTTTTTTTTTTTTTCTAACTAAAAAGATGAATGATTTGCAATTTTTTTGAGTGAGATAATATTAAATTTTTTGTTGAAATTTGCGATTGATTTTGTTAAGACACGTTGATTCTGAAGAAAATTAAAATTGCCTGTGGGAATTTATTTTCTATTATGAAAATAATATTCGTTTATTTCTACTATTATTATTTTATTAAATAAAATATTGTAAAATAATTGGTTTAGTTGGATAGCCGTGTAAATTCAATGTTAGATTTTGTATTAGTTTTTTTTTTTTTTTGAAAAACTCGGGAGAGGTTTTTTCATTGCTAATGGCGCGCACAGTATACCTCAAGTACAAAACAGAGTTATAATATAAAAATCAAATTTTGAAGCGTTTTGAAGAAAAAAAATATTAATTCTCTGAATTTTCTAAATATCTTAAAAATTATGTGATTTACACGATTTTAATCTTAAGGTACTCCTATCGTCTGACGAATGGTCGCAAATCATTGTGAAACTTTTATAAGCAAAAAAAAATCAGTCTCACAATTGTACTTTTAACACGAGCGCTTATGGGAGAATCGTTGGATCAGCGCGATTTTCCGTATTTTCGACGAGTTAACGGTCGTGTATCTGCACAAAAAACTTTCTAAACTATTTATTAGACCTTTTAATATTAGAATATTGCAAAAAAAGTGGGTTGCCAAGCAAATAAAGCTAAAACACTACGTCGAAGCATCAAAAACCTAGTTTTCGGGCGCTTAACGGCAAATCACTCACTGTTTGAATGAAATAAAATTTCTTTGATCGGGTTATAAACGCTTAATTAATTATTTTTTTCTCATTTTTTAATCAATGCGATAAGAGTGCCTTAAATCTTTTTTGTAGAGCTTGAAATTTTATGGAAAAAAGGTTTGAGAAAAAAATTACATAGCATATTTCACTATATATCGGTCGAAAATATGTTAAAAAATCTAATTCTCGAGTTTCTCAATGTCAAGATGATTTTTTTTTCAAGGCTACGAAGACACAGCAAGTCTTGGCGACTGTTAAAAGTCGAGACTGACATACAAAGAATAAAACTACGTCGTTAGATATTAAGCTAAAATATACAGTCGTACCAAAGTTAGTAGTTATTGTAGCACCTCGAAATATATTATTTCGACTGGGATTCTGTTGTTGCATCATGAGCGTGTAGAATATTGTTGCTTGTACTGTATATAGATATACATATATTATTATATAAAACTTGAAATTTTTTAATTTATTAACTATAAATAGTTTTTTATTCATGTATCCATGCAAATGTCTTAGCTGCAAATGGTACACAATACAGTATATTGGAAAAATGGATTTGATAGAAAAAGAAAACAATGAATTTTTTTATTTATTCATTATATCGACCAACATTCAGATAAACTAATTAATTAAAAAGAATAATTTGTCCTTTAGCGGAATATTTAATTTTTATTTCACTTTTAATTTTTCATCCTCTCTTGCGCACTCAAAAATTTTTTTTTTTTTCACTTTCTCACCCTTGATTATTCGCGAAATATTTTTAATTGACATTATTCAATTTATAATAATTAATTATTAATTAAAATTGAATAAATTATTGCTCTTCATTGAACGGCAAAAAATTCATAAATCAAATCTGTAAATTTAAATTTATTTGAAAAAAACAAAGAAGAATTTCAAAGTTAAATAATTGTTCTGCAACACTGAAAGTATGATTTGATTAATAATTAATTAAATCCTCGTTCAGTACTCTCACTTCGTACATTATTTACAGTAGCTTCGATACACAATTATACGTATGGCGCTAAAATTCGCAACGCAGATTATTTATACGTAAATTTTTCATATTTTTCTTGTTTTTTTGTTTTTCGAACATTTTAAAACTTTTTTTTTTCCCACTTTATTTATTCGGCTTATCTATTTACACAATAGCAGCATGTGCGTATTTTGGTTCTGGATAAAAATAAATGTATTATAGCTACATTGAAAAATTTTTCGCATATCCATCACCACAATTTCATTTAATTTAACTACAATACCCTCCGCATATGTATTTCTTTATTTTTTTTCCCCGTCATCACAACAACCACTAAATCCCCGAAATCACCTATCACAAATAAAAAAATAATATTTCAGTTAATTATACAAACAAACAAAAATTCCTCGTCAAATAAGCAAAAAAAAAAATTTTTTTTCTACTTTCTCACGTATATAGAATAATATTAAAATTCAATTGAAATTGTCGCTCGCTGATAAATAGAGTCCTTCAATACAAGTTTTCATAATTTTAACAATGTCATATATATTGTGAGTATCGAGCAATCATCAAAGACACTCGCATATAATTTATTACCGACCGAAAAAGATCGACGTACACTATAAAGTTTGTTTTTTCTCGCGGTTTGATGAATATTCCATTTTTTTTTCCTATTCATCAGTCGACAAACGCGCTATTATTATTAAAGACACAACAATTAAAAATCCGTTTTGGCCCTGTGGGACCCTGAGATAGAAAAAATCTCCGAATAAAATATTGAATGAAATTGGCGGATCACCTGGATCGAAAATACGCCGGGGGAAAAATATACATGTAGCCACGAGTTATCACGATGGATTGCGAGTGTATTAACGTTTTAATTTTTCTCTGTTATTTTTTTACTTTAATAACGTAGGTAAGAAAAATTGTGAATATCTACAATAAATTTTCTTGACACTTCAACGTACCATAGAAGTTAATCTGTCCTCTCTCTTTTAATCCTTTATATATTAAAAAAATTTATTTAAGAGGATGCAAAAATCGTTCACTCTGACACGTTCTCTCAATATATTATTAATAGCATCCATTTAAAATGATTATAACGTAACATTTGGATAGAATTGGTCGATCTTCAGAAAGAAGAAACATAACAAGCCAACAAATTCGACGGTTTGCTTTAAAAGCAAACTATTTACTTTTTTTTTCTTGTTTTTTTTTTTCCTTTTTACTTTCTCTATGATTTTTTAAGTGAATTTAGGGGGGAGATATATTACCCTTCCCTTTGCGCCAAAAGGTCATTAAATCTTGAAAGACTTGAAAAACCCATGCCACATGAACTCTCAATAATTGAAACTCACTACAGAGCCGTGGTTTTCAGCTGGGGACATCGTTGCGACGACAAACCCCGGGGCTCCAGCTCCTAAATGGCGTTGAGTGCTCTCGAGTCCTGCTGGCGCCGTCTCGACATACTTCCGTAATCACCTCCAAGGTAGGACTCCTCCTCGGTGGCGTAATCGTGCTCTCGGTCATGTTCGATTCGCTCCCGCTCGCGTTCGCGGTCGCCACGTTCTAGTCGAGACCTCCGTGTGCTACCGTGCGCTCCGTAGGCACTCGTTCCTAGTTGAAAGACAAAATTTAGCTTTGAGTCATTTGCGCCTGAAACTCTCGTTTAGCTTAATTCAACTACAAACACATCCAGAGAAAAAAGCCTGAGAGTACAGACAAATCTGCATGCAGGAAAAAAAATTAACTCAGTCTCCTAAATTTATTTATACAGAGGGAAATAGTATCTATCTTAGTTTGTGTCATCGGGATGAGGCAAATTTATCGAGTATTCGAGAAAAATTCTAACGCGAAGTGTCGGTAAGGCAGTAATATATTTTTAGGCGCCATATAGTTTATTGAATACCAAATTTACACCGGAAAAAAATATCTGCATTCGACAATTTTTTTGTTTTTCGGTTCTCGTATCAAAAAAAAATATATTTTATCATGTTTTCAGCACCCCCTATAAAAATCAACCCGATAAAAGCATTTTTAGAGGTCGCTCACGAATTTTGAAATCTGTAAAAATGATCGGAATATGATTTTAGAAAATTTTTTTTTCCTATCTTCGGTATAAAAAATGTTTTTACATATAATATAAAAAAGCTCTACCTCACAAAATAAAAAAATGAACAAATACAGCTATTTAATGTTGATAGTTACAAAAGGTGGTGAGAAAAAAAAAATTGTTAAAAATCACATTTCGACGATTTTTGCAAATTAAAAAATTTGTGAGCGACCTTTAAAAATGATTTTTCAATACGAGACCCGAAAAATCAAATAGTCGGTTTTTTGCACCACCCTAATCTGCATGCTTTCATTATTATTATTATTATTAGTATTAGTAAGTTTTTTGCGATTTCGGTTATTTTTAAAATTTTTCGGATACTTACAACACGCGGTTTGTCGATATACACTAGCGCGTGCTATTCGCCAGAAAACATGGAGGCTGCACCTCATTTAGTCGTTGAATAAGTTTAAATTTCTGGTGTAGCTCAATTGCGTTGGAATTAAGAAAAATTTTACGCAAGAATGTCAATAGAATGTTTTTAAAAAATCAGTAGCATACAGTGTGAATATTTTAAAAATCGTAGCTGTTTAGCTGAATTTTTAGAGATGCATCGACGATTGAAATATGACAGTAGGTTAACTTTGAATTCCAAAGACCCTTTACTCCTTTATGCTCATCCTCGCAGCCTTACGGATGATCCCAGTGGCTGCCACTGCTTCAACGGCTTTAATCGACAGTCGCAGAAACACAGAAGAGATATTTTAATCATTCATTTGTCTAGTCTCATCGCCATGATACTTTACTCTCTGATATTCTTCTACTAATTTGTCTTTGCCGACCTTTTCAATTATTCTCTTTCGTAGTGATGCTGCGATGAGAGAACTACTGCGTATTGAGAGTGCATGATATCAGAAAATGAATCGGAGATTTTTTTCTGTCCTAAATGGAGTGGAAATGAAGTTATGCAGAGGATTGGAGTGCTACGAGTCTTTTTCCCAATTAATTCAAATGCCACACGCGATTTACGAACATTTTGTTTACTCACCATTTTTTTTCTACTTCATAAAATTCTCTATAAAAATGATCTCAAAATTTTTGTAAGCCCAACCCACGTTTTTTACATTTAGTGCCTAAGCATTAAAAGTAGCGTCGATAATTTCGGTTGTTTTTTTCACTGTGTATGAAAATAGTATGACCACAATATAAATTTAAGATGAATTCAATTGAATTTATGGTGAATTTTCAGAAATGGAAAGTACAAGCAGATCTCGAAAAACATGGGTTTGGCGTAGTACCGTGTGCACCACGAAAAGTGAGCTTTTTTTCTGTCTCGCATGTTATTTAAGACGTTAAAAGACCCACTTCTCCTCCTAGGTGCACAATATACTATAATTCGTTTAGACCTGACGGTTGTACTGACGTAAATGAGTTTTTTTTTGTGGTGTGGCAGTATTGAAAATTTTGATAAACCGCCAAAATGCATTAAATTTCATAATTAAAATATTTCAACATAGATTTAAATATTTATGCGAACTTGAATAATTTTTTTCTTGCACATGAGTGGATATATCATGCATTTCCTTTATTATTAATCTACAAAAAAAGTTAAAAACAACGGACTTTTTGCCATTATTATTATAAATCCCTTAAAAATTTTATTTATCAATCAAAGGCATAATTTGGAATTGATGTACAAATTTTTATCGATTTTTCTGATTAGTTGGCCCTTACGCCAGTACAACCATTAATTAAATTTACTTCCCCTATTTACTTCCCCGCCTCTCTTCTCTAGGTATTTATCAGCGCAATATAACGCTCGTCGAAAATTAATGGCATATAGAAAAGAAAAGCTGTAAAACTAACGGAGAAAAATGCGAGAAAAATTCACAAACATAACGAAGAAATATTATTCCCATACAGTTAGCTAATATTACACTAGACAAAATAAAAAAAGACGAGAAATGTGAATTGTGGTAGTAGAAAAAAAAAAAACAAAAAACAAAAAACAAAAAAATAAATAAAAAGAGAGAAGCAGTGACTAACGCGATTAAACGTGTGTCTGTGGTCCCACTAAAATCACTGCGGATACACGTGCGTGGATCCATACATTGCCACTGAAAAATAAAAAAAAATCAAATGAAGAGCTATAGTACCCTAAGGGTCCACCGTGCAGTTTATACTTATAGTTGAAGAAAAGAATTCAAGATGCAGAAAATAAATTTCAAGAAAAAATTAATTGCGACGAGACGTAATAATGTCTAAATAGAGTGGATCTAAATAAAAAACACGGATTAAAAAATTTTGACGACTCAACTGTTTCGGTTACCTCTGGACTCGTAGTAGGAGTCATGGTGGCCGCCTTGGGTAGCAGAATGGAATACGAAAAAGAAAAATTATTTCGAGTCATGAAACGACGAATGAAATGCCGTGAATTAAAGAAAGAAAATAACGGAGAGAGTCGGCACGGATAAAACAGAAAAATCGGCCAATAAAAAAGTGTAAAGAGAGAAAGAGATAAAATGTGAGGTGAAAAAGAGATGGTCTACCTGACGGCACGTGGGGCGCGAGAATGTCTGACGGTGCGTCAGGGGCGGCAGTCATGGCCCTCGGCACGGCCGTGACGACCGGAGGATGTGTGGCCCGCCAATAGGCCTCCAGGTACTCGGCGACGTGTTCACACGCCTCGTCCAGCTGATTCTCATCGAGTATTACGTCAAACATCTCTGGCGGACACTGCGCGAGTTTTTCAGCAGCGACCATCTGCACGTTGAGGTGGCGCGTCTGCGATTTGCCGCGCGACTTGATCAGTCGCTGCAGCACTTTTGGTGAAGAGATCTTTAGATAGACAATGGTGGGTGCCAGACTGGTCTTGGCGAGTTGCGACGGGTGGTTTATCGTGTCGCAGTCGAGCACAACGAGCTGCAGCGTACGCGCCAGCTCGAAAATCCGCTCAATCTCCGCCTGCACCTCGGCCAGGCAACTGCTTCGGCTCGTCGAGCGCTCCATAATCGCGCGCTTCGTTGGGTTGTTTAGCAGCGATTTTTTCGCTAACGATATGTCTGCCATCACCCTAGTTATGATTATCCTGCAAGAAATTTCAGTTATTTTTGTTTGGGGCTTTGTTTAATTAGTTGCTTGGCTTACCGTCCTTCAAATTTGTGTTTGAGGTAGTCAAACAGTGCTTTCTGCATCATGTCTGTCACCTCGTAGCCTTTCAATGATGGACCCACTAGCACCACCGGCCGCATCGAAGGAACCACATCGTAAGGAGTCGCAGTTTCCTGAGAAATTTTTCACAGTGATTATTAATGCTTTAATACTCTTAAATTTTAAATCTATGCACTATATCACAAAAAAATAACAGCATATCACGTGCTTATGCAAAATCAACTTGCTCTTTGTAAGTTAAATCAAAATATCTTTAAAACTATTGAAGATAAAAATTTTTATCAAGAGATCTTTTTTATAGAAAATTTTACCAGCTACAAAAAAGGTCTTTGACAAAATTTCTCCATCTCGCATCCTTATCAAGATATTTTTAAGTAAAATGTCTTGAACTTTTTTCAACCAACAGAGCGCATATAAAAAATTATCTTGCTGTTTAAATGAGAATATCTTCAAAACTACTGAAAGTAGACATTTTTCTCAGGAGATCTTGTTTGTAACGAATTTTATTAGCTACAAAAAAGGTCCTTAACAAAATTTATGTAACCCGTATCCTGATCAAGATATTAGCAAGTAGCTCTTTTGGTTTACGACACGCAATATGTGTATGTGTAAGAAAAAATATCAAAAAAACATGTTTGTGATGGTTCCTGACGGTTTTTATAAAAATTTAATGTGAGACAATACTTTTAACTTACGTAGGACTGCACAAATTAGCCAAGGAAGCAAAAATAGACATGATAAAGTATTAATGGTCAAAAAATGACACTTTAGGAAATGAACGCCCACTATTTACCGGTTTTTTGAAGAAATTCTTGCGTTTTTCCTTAGCTGGTGGTGTCGTCAGTGTATTTTTTCCCGGTCGAATGTTGCCTACGCTGTCGCTATCATCGCCTGGTCCGTGAAATATTGAATTTTCAGTTAGAAATAACCATAAAAGCGAATAAAAAAAAATTTTTTTTGCTACACCTGCTCGTAGAGCAATCCATTTTGGTGGCTTTTGGCGCTCACCGAGGCCAAACTAGAGTGTCAGTGACACAAAGATGTCGCATTACACCTAGCAAAGCAACCAGAAATGGGCCCGCTTTCCTCGCAGATGTAATAATGAAATTTTGACTCACCAGGTGTTGGAGGTGTTGATCCACGCGATGGCATGCCACTCTCGCCCAAATTTCCCGATGATCCACCTCGCGCCGAGTACAATCCCTTAGTACCACGTGCTGCACTGGCCTGAACTCTCAAAGCCTCTAGTTTGACCGGTGAGGGTATGAAACCGACATCTGAACCCTCCTTCACGAGCCTTCCGATCCACCAGTTGTTGTCATACTTTTCCTACACGTGAAATAAAGAAATTAATTGATTTTTTCGGATATTTTTATGAAATTTGGCTTACCTTGATGTGAAGAAAATCACGAACATCAAAACTGACAGCGGATCCGTGCACTGGTGAGTCATCGTCGACAGTGCCATCGTAACTGACATTTGTCCGTACAGCAAACGCCACAGGTTTAGTCTGAAAGAAATTATACTGTCACTTGAATTCTTCAATAATCTACGCAGTCGACAAAAATAACCACAATTTATTGATTCCTTTGCAAGATAAATTTACGGATTTATATACCATCACACAATATCATGCGCAATAAACGCTGCTATTAATGTTTTTCAACATTCAAGGAGATTCCAGAGTAATAAATAAAAATATTTTATTGAGTCTATAGTCTTTCCACTTGTTTAAGTAGATTGATTACTATTTCAAATGATTTTTAAAACATCTTTTGGCACAAAAGCTTATTCAAATAGTTGAAAATAACTGGATTTTTAACTATTTCAACGTATTATAAAATTTTAATCGTTAATTTGACTGTCGCATTTCTATTGTTATCAAAATTGACAGTCAAAAAGTGACAAAGCATCATGAATTTCAAAAAAACATTGTCATAGATTGCGTATTACAGTGTTAGACTCCAAAATGCTCATCAGAAAAAATGGACAGTTAAAAGAATTTACATAATTATAGAAGATATGTTAGGGTGGCACAAAAAATTGACTTTTTTGTTATTCAAGTCTCGTATGAAAAAAATTATAGTTTATCATGTTTTAAGAGTGCTCTACAAAAATTAGCTCAATTTTAGAGGTCGCCCATGAAATTTGAAATTCGCAAAAAATTGTCAAAATGGGATTGTAAAAATTTTTTTCCCCATTATCTTTACTATCGCAAATTTTTTTACATGTAATATAAATAAGTTCTACAAAAGTTTTAGTTCAAAATAGGAATTTTAAGAGTTATTTATGAATTTTTCAAGTTTTCAACTATATGTGGATTTCGATATTCTCGAACGACTCTTTAAAATAATATTAAAACTTTATTTTTTCGTTATTTCAAAATTAACAAACACAACATTTTGATGATAAAAGTGAAAAAAAGGTAGGATGAAAAGAGTTTATTACATTTTAACCAATTTTTGCAAATTTCTAAATTTATAAGCGATCTTTACAAATGTTTGTATCAGACTGATTTTTTCTGGGGCTCTCAAAACATTTTGATACCATGCCCGTAAAACAAAAATAATCGATTTTTTGCGCCACCCTATAGTATAAACATACATAGAAAAATATAGAGCGAAGGGGGTGCTATGAGAATGACTAATTCATGCTGGCTCGCTCAATGTGTCAAGGAAGAAACTATACAGGACAAAACGTCGTACCTACCCGAGCTTTTTCGAGCTGACTGATTGCCTGTTTTTCTTTTTCTCGGCGCAAGCTCTCCTTCTCCTCGTCAAGGGACAGATCCGAGCTCGGTTGTGAGTAGTTCGAGTCTGCCGAGCCCTGAAAGCACAACAATGCACCCTCATAATATAATTCGGCTTGATCCAAGAATATACGAGTAGAGGAAGAAAAAAATCCAGCGTTTAAACATTCATTCAATTTCCTATGGCAGCGGGGGCGTCGGACAGGAAAAAAAGCGCAGGCAAATGTCCGAGGACGTCTCGAGGGTAATGGTAGCCGTGGCAACGGCCTCGACTCACCCTTGCCTTGTCTGGCTCAACCTAGAAAGCTTGCAAAGACTGATGCACCATTATTAAAGGACGCACAAGATCAACAATACACGTCCCAAGTTCAATTTTCCCCTTTGCATCGACACATCTAGGTCACCGAGCAAAAGTATCTTTTTACCTGAGTGAATAGCTTGTTGTAGCCAGAGTTGTGCTGATTGTATCCTATCATCGCCAATGTGCGAGAGCCACGCAGCAAGCAATCGCCACCGCGCAGCCCTCCCCCTTATAAACACTCCGATGCGCTCGCAAAAGCTCGTCCTGAGACTGCACGCAAACAAATCACGTTCTAGACGACTGATCTGAAACATTGCTCGACCATCTCGCAACAACACGACCTATTGTACTGCATTGCGTCCCTCTGCTTTACTCAATAGTCTTCTTCACGACCTCCATGGCACTGTCCTGCTTATACAAAACCGCTCAACTTTCAAAGTCGCATTGCCACACGGCGCTTACTGTCTCTGCCGTTGACATCGTCAAAGGGTTTTTTCGCGTTTTTCCCCCCAACTGTCAGAGAACTTGCACTATTTTCCCCGTATTGCACAACTTGAAGTGCTTGCTTGGGCACACTACGCGAAAGACGGAGGAGGGCGGTGACGCTGCGCATGCGTACAAAATGTCGGCGCGCGCACGCGTAAGCACAGGCCGCGTGTGTTTAGCTACTATCTGATTGAATCAACGACCTTTCTTCAACTTAAAGCTTTCACCCCCTGCTGATGTTTTCTAATCGGCTCGCATATATTCGTTCTGCAGAATGTTTTAAAAATTTCAAAATTTATCGACAATTCTTTTAGTTCTTTGGGCGCGGTGGTGATGAAAGTATTGGATTGTTGTTCTTTCTTCTCTAAGTCGAAATATGATTTTTTGGGTGAAACAGGTAATTATTGTTTGGAGTTTTTTACAACTGAAAGTAATTTCTTCACAAGCCGTCAGGTGGATCTGATACTTGTGCCGCAATAACCTCTCTCCGCGTCGCGCAATATCGATCCACGAGCTTTTCCCACATCTACTATCGTGAGACATACCATGACCAAGTAGTATACATGACATATTCCGGTTGTATTCTGTCGCTAGACACCATATAACGGCCAATACTCCGACATTTACTATCCGCGTCACGGTAGGGCGACTCCACGGGCTCTATTGTTTTTGTGTGTTGTGCGCTCGCGGCCTACGGCAAGTTAACAATCTTGAATAATTAAATGTGTCAGAGAAGAATAAGGTTGGCGCTCATTAATGCTGAATGTTTCAACAGCGGTTCTTTGACCGGGAATATTAATATTATCCTATAAAGTTATTAAAAGCAAAAAAAAAAAGTGTACATGTTTTTAATGATCTATTTGGAATGAAATTTTTTAGGAGTAATACGACATTTACCTTTCTTCTTCCAAATGGTTTGTAATGCTCTCGACGCATTGGACGTTTTATGTGATGCGCCATTTTAGTAACGTGTCATTGGCAAGCCAATTTTAAGACAAACTTTCATCTTCAACCACAATGTCAAACTGATGAAACATTGTTTCAACATTTGTCAGCTTCGAGTTATCGTTCGTCTATCAATCACGTCCATGGTATTATATATATTTTGGCGGGTATACTTTTAGGCACACAATTGCATATATTTTGCCACTAATTAAAGCGATAAAAACGGAATAAATTCAAGGATATTCAACGAATTTTAAATACAATTCAACACTGAAAACAACAAACTACTGAAATTTCTCAAGAAGAAATTATTGGCTCTCTTCTTGTATATTGTGTCGATGTTGACTTTTAATACATCTACAATTATTAATTAAAGTACTAGTCAAAGTAATAGTTTAAAAGCTCCCGAAGACAAGAATCTCATGCGCTGACTTGATGAATACTGTCTAGCTCTCGTTGGAGTACCGATCATTTTGGAACAAGACACAAGGCTCTGTTGCTATTAATAATCCAACATTCTACTACACGTTGCCAGAAATTTTCTTCTTCCTACTTCATTAGCTGTCTCTCAATGTCTCAAATAATTTGTTCTCTACATGCTTCATTGCAAATGTCACAAAAAACACTTAAAAAGAAAGAAATTATCACTTAAAAAAAACAACATGAGATTATCGTTACTAGTTTAGTATAAAATAATAATTAATAATAAATTCGACCGTGAAAAAAACTAACAAATTCAAGATTGTCACCCGTTGGTACAATAGGAAACATCTGTACCGACTGTCAGCAAGCTTACTGTATAAAATGATAAAATTCATCGTTAGATTGCGTTGATTGTTGTAATAAACACACGCTTGAAGATGATAATATCCACTACTTCATTCATGTGTTTCATTTGGCGGATGTGTTGTGTTGCATGAAAAATTCGGCGACAACGCGGAGATGGTAGATGATGATGATGACTAATAGTTATTTTCGTGGCTTTCAATGTAATGTTGGCATACATATGTATTGCAATGAACCCACCGGAAATAATTCAACGACGTGTGAATAATGGCAATTGACAAAATTTTCATCGATACATCGTACATACGGATTAAATGAAATATAAATAAGAATATAATATTTTGTTATTTTATAAATCCTGATGAGTGCCTGATATGTCGCTCGCCACCTTTTTTTAATATATAATTATCCAATTTATTAGGATACCTATATATACAATTTAAATAGAGGAATGATTGTACGCATCGAATGCGCATACAGTTGACACATATAAATTTTGATACGTCTCTACTATTAAAAGATTTCACACACGGAAAAACCAGTTTATAAGCAGAGCTTTATCGCATTCAACCGCGCCACTTGACTCTAGCATGTATATAGCCAACAGAGGCCACAACTTGAGAAGACATCATCAAAAAATAAGGCGCTGGGTAACAAGGAAAAATAGACTGGTTAAAAAAAAAATCCTTGTAGTTATCGCCACGGTGTCTGCAAACAAGTATACACATATACGGGTCTTCTAGCTATACAATAGATGTATATATTTGTGGGCCAGATTGACCTTGATCTTGTGAAGAAGTTTTTTTTACGTGTATATAATGATGATGAGGAGTAGTTGGATATAAAACGAGAAATAGAAGCGGTCAGATCGTTTGAATTCGAGATATTAACTCCGACGTGCGCGTGTTTTTAAAAAATAAATTGTGTTTTATAAAAACTGTGAAATATTTCAAAATTGCAATGTATAAAAAAAAAATGTCGAAAAAAAGAAGAAAAAATTGTCAATACCTTATCTCAGTGCAATGCAAGAATTTTCCAATTTGTTTCAAGTGTAAAAAAAATTTGTTTCATATTTTATTGTATAGGTATACTTAAAGATTTCAAAGTTGAATTTAATGTCGCGATGCAACAGAAAGCTGCAGCGGAAAACGTTACGTCACTCATTGAGAATTTCTATCAGCCCGTCTGATTATAAAAAAACCGGTTAATTGTACTATATCCTCTTGTACCAAAAAGAAATCAATTGATTTAAATATATTAATATTTTTTATGATAGATTATAAATCCTACAAAAAGAAATAATAAATCCTGTTTAGTTAAAATTTCCCAATATGCGCAAAAATATTTATTGCATACGAGGTTGATGGAGGAGGGGACGGTTGGAAATTTCGGCACGGTGACCATGGTGGCTCGTTAAAAATCATTGACTGGCGCAATAAAAATTGCGGGAAGAATAAAATTTAAACACCTCTGGGAGAGACAAGGATCGGCGCGCATAGCCAGGTACTGATCGACGTGAAAAAGGAACAAAATGACGCGCGAGCGACCCAAAAGTACATGTATATATGTTTAGTATTGGTGTGTGTCCGGGCGGCTGCCGAGAATACAGAGATTTAGCCCGCGGTGCGCGGCGAATAATGGCAACGTGTTTTCGTCTAATGTACTTTTTGTGGTGTCCTTGATGGAGGAGTCTGCGAATGCAGAACCACAGGGTCTACTGGCCGCGCGCGCGATGCGACGACGGGTAAAGAAGCGGCGGCGGAGAGGGGCCACATCAGTGTGTGCCAGCGGAAGGGGGTTTTAGGGCCCGCAGCGACCGAATATAGCGCAGCCCCACGCATCTTTTGAGCCTTACAGTCAAGGTCACTACATACAGCGTTAACTCCGTCCCCTCGACTGCTACTCTGTGTGTGTGTGGCTTTTCTCCCGCATTTCGCGGCTTCCATTGTCACACTTGACTTTGCGACAAGCGAGTGTGCGGTGCGGCGCGGCGGAATTCAAATGGCGAATGAAATATCGAATTGTCGAGAACATACAGTTAGCGCATGGCTAGGCCCATTAGCCATGAGGTGGTGGGGAGGACTACTATAGTCGTTATCCTTGAGAGCGTGCACTCTTTCGGGTTTTGTTTCGGCGCATAGCGTCCGCCAATGAATAGAGAGCAAGTTGACGCGCTCAAAGGGGAAAAAAACGCCTGGCGCATAGACGTAGCTTGTTTCTGTATAGACACTGCATGTGTGCACATATGTGTACAAAACAGCTGCAAACAGCAAGAAATTTTTACCAACAAAATAATTGCATACACATGATGAATTATTTTGAAAGTTGTGCTGATGCTTCACGCCCTCTGAAAAGTTGCATTTATAAATTTTTCAAAGTCTCATGGGCGAGGCATTAAATATACATATGCCACGGTGTCTGCATTGCGAAGGTGTAGTACAACACAATGGCACGGATTATCGCGGGATTATAGTTGGATATGGCTGTGGATTTTAGGAGGTCGATAATAATATTTCAAGCGCATTTACCAGATGAGAGAGGAAATTCTGTAAGGAGATTTGAGAAAAGGCTTCCAATAACACACTAACTAGAAAAGTATACATGAAAGTATATGTATTAAGTGTAGCATGTTATAAAGAAAAGTAAAATGGCGACGATTAGTGTGTGGTCGCGTGAACAAAAATGACAAGCGAGCGGACAGACGACGACTTTCGACTCTGTCCGGCTATGATAGAAAGAGTAGACAGCAAGAGCGAGACAATAATGAACCAGATTTTGCGGAGAAAAATAGACCAGTACGGAAAATATATGCGAGCTAGATCGAGTCTGCAAAGTTCAGTGCAAAACACGCGAATAATTCTACTTTAGATGCTCAAATGCTGATGATAAAAGCACCATCGCTCATGTGCCCGCAATGTATAAGCTCAAAAAAGTGTAACGCCATTTGATATAATTTAATTTTTTCACTAAGTACTTTATATAGCGATGAAATAAAAAGCTAACCGTCCTCTAGGCTGCTTTTCTGTGAGATGGTAAAAAAATTTTATATACTGCCAATAACGTATTACTTACAACAACTCGGCGTCTGTGGGGCATGCCCAAATTGACCAACTGCAGACGCTCTCGATTGCGTTTCTTCTCCTCAAGTATACAAGCCCTTCCATTCGTTCTGCCCTGAAATATTTCATCATTTCGAAAAAAAAGTACTTCGCTATTAATCCCCAATCCAACGCAACTCTTCGCAGTCTCATGCGATATAGAACAATAAAATGTGCAGTAAATTTGGAAGGCATTGATTGTGAAAAAAAAATTTTTTTAGTGAATCAATAAGAAACTTAATTTTCTATAAATTAAGTACTTATATTTTTTATCGTAATAAATGCATGGTTCGTGTTTCAAAAAACGCGCTTTATCCAACATGGCGGCAAGTAAGCATGATATAAACAGTCATCATCTTCGAGAGACACAAATTCTAGTAAGAATCCATATATAAGACCACTAAGACAGCCTAAGTACACAAGCTATAGCTGTTTTATCCGGGCAGACTTACCTATATAAAGTAAGTCACGTAAAAAGCCGCCGAATATATAGACGTTTGATCAAGACGAATAAATTCGTTGCCAGCTGCAATTACACTAATAAAAAGTAACGAAATTCTCCCTTAGAGTATCTAATGTAAATACGATTATTCAAATCTTGACTATTTTGTTAGGGTTGACTAAGGTAGTCTTACGGATTCTTACTAAGATTTTTGTCTCACAAACATGATGAGTGGCGCCCTGCAAAGTGTTTTACACTTTCACCAAAATCCTCTGTACTAGTTTGTTCCAATCAAAAAAATGTAGTCTGGAATTTCCCACAAATTTTCAACTAAGAGGGAAACAACTCTCGAGATTTTAAATATCCGAAGCTGAAATTTTTTTTCGAAATGTAAAATTAGTTATTATGATTTAGATGTTGATTCTAAATAAAAATAACCATTTCGTCTCGACGGCCATTACGCGCACTCGTGTGCGCGCACTCCAAAATGGCGCAGTGACTCACTCTCATCTGTTTTACCGACACACGAATTAATTTGCAGCAGTGGCTGTTGTGCAGAGCCAAAAAACGGCGGGTTTTTTTGGCTTATTAAATACACATATTGTGGCTCTATAATAAGCGGGAGTGCGACGGAGATATAGTCGCGCGTCGTGTATGGATAATATGATACAGGTTATGTGAAGCGAGGCTTCGCAGTGAGAAGAGGAACAAGTGAGAAAATATACCTGCTGTTGGGCATTAAGCAGAACATCATACCCTCGTCACTCTGACCACAATCTCTCTCGTTTCGCCCCCTCACTCGGCCCCTGCTGGACCCTCTGTGTAGCGGCCTGATGCTCTCTGCTCTCCCTACTCGTCGTCATTAGACTGCACAGGTCGCGTCGTCGCTTATACATATACTTTTCCTTTTTTTATTTTTCCCTCTCGCGCGACGCATCATACGCTCTCGTTTTCGTCTGTGTCACGGCCACTTGGTGCACAACTGGTGCGCGACTATCACGCACACACTCCCCCGCACTAGTCGCGCCGCTATACCTAACCTTCTCTAAACATCGAGTAACTGCGGCATCGCGCGCGCAGTTTGTGCAGTGCGCAGTCTGCGCGCATAATGGCGCGCGTCCCCAGCTGAGTTTTCGTCCGGCTTTCATTATTTTATGGTTGGATCTTTTGCGGTGTACGTATTTTTTTTGTTCTATTCTATAGAGGCCAAAAAGACGATTTCCAGTGTGCACGCACAGACAATGGTACACACGTGAGGTATCGTTAAAGAAACAGATTATCATGGAGCATTATTGTGCGCTTTCCCGAAAAAAAAGAAAGAAAAAACAAATTTAATTCTATATATGTATTATTATTTACTTTCAAGGTCGATTTTGTGACGAACCAACGTTTTTTTCATCGCGCGCGCCCAACGTACGTGACTTCTAGCCGAAAATTCGGTCCGAGTATTGTGTGAGTACTTGTAATTTTTTTCTTCTTGTCCCTTCGTAGAATCTAATTGACGCACCATCTGTTGGGCTATTTTGTTAAACCCACGTTCTGCAGACACACTATTCTACTGAAGCGATATAGGTATAAATATATAGACACGCGCAGTGTATCGAACGATTACATGGAATAAGAAAAGACCTAGAGGAGAATGAAGATGAAGAATTTTGACCAAAGGACCTTGAAAGGCGTACACTTATACGACGCTGGGTTTATTAGTCGGTATGTGAGTGGAAAAAAATAAAAGAAAAAAAAAGAGCTCGAAAGGGAGTTGAAGAGAAGAGGATGGGGCGGAAAGTAAACACTATATCTATATATGATTTCCAAGAATAATAGAACAAGTGGTGGCGGGGGGAGGGGTATTTTACAATCGACTGCTAGGTGCGAGAGTGGAGGGCTTATTTCAAGTTCTGCACGCGTGTATACGCGCGCGCGTATATTGTGTATATACCTGTCAATAATAATATATCCCTGATGGGACTATTTTGGCAATCTTTATTATATATACATAGGTATAGTTCAAATTATGTCAGACTCTAGCCAGCGTGAATTTTTTGGCTAGAGCTGCATATTCAAAAAAGAAAAAAAAATAATAATAATCCACTGGAGCGCATTTGAATTTAAATTTCTTGCGGCTCCGCGATCTACCCGATAATGCCCACTGGTCACGAAGGCGCCATTTGACCAACGAAGGATAAATTACTGGGTTTACGTCTATCCCCACATACGCCACCGTGCTTTTTCGACATATTTCTGCTCTGCCACTTATATCTATGGAATAATGTGGCGAATAGTCCTTTATATTGCACCTGCTTCGCTTTTTTATTTTTTTTTTCTCTTCACCATGTCTGAAATGTATTTTTCTTTGCACTCAAACGTCATCCTGTCACGAGGATTGACCATTGAGAAGCTTAAAAATTTTTTGAAATTGATTATAACTATTTTTTAAATTTAAAACTAGGGTAGCGGAGAAGTGTATTTACGGTTTTTAGTTGGGGATATCTCAGAAATCGAACTGTTGTAGCTGTCTTCATAGCGCAACTTTTGAAAAATCTTGATATTTTTTGCTTCAGCTCATATTATTGTCGAACTGACTCAATATATATCCAGTCAAAAAGTTTATATATGTATATTCTTGACGGATCCTAATGAAACTTAACATACTTATTCTATGGACGGTTACCAAAGTTAAGTTTGAAGATAAACCAAATCGGTTGATCAGTTTAGAAATAATGGTGAGTTAAAATTTTCAAAAAATGAAAAAAAAAAGCCATTTCCGATGATTTTGTATAAGATAGCTTTCGAACGCGATATAATGTATTAAATATTCGTTGACTTTATTCTAAAGCTGGTTAAATATAAGCTTTAATTGTCATATCTTTATGTTTTTCTAGTCCAAATTAATATCAATCTATAAGCGATTCATCAGTGACGAATAAAATTTTATGACTTATTGCATTGGTTTTTTTTATAAAAAATTATTTGTTGTTAATTTTTTGTGATGGGTAATGTGGTTTTTTCCGTTTACAATCTATTGAAACAGAAATTTCTTTTCGTTTTTAAAATCATTTATTCGTATTAGTCATGCAATAGAAATCACCACGAAGCGATCACACATGTTTCACTGATGTGTCGTAGACAGTGAGACAAAAAAAAATTAAAAATCTACTTCTATTTCCGCTGGCAAATGGCATTTTTTATTTTACTTAATTCCAGCTTAGGTGGATTAGTTGCTTTTGGATTTGAAAAGGAAAATTTTCTTTTGATGATAATTTTAGGGACACGATTTTTATTACGAGCAAAAGAGGATGAAAAATTTTCTGAAAGTCGTATTAAAATTTTTAAGAACACGTTGAAAATAATTTTTTAATTTCAAAAATGGACAAAAGGCACATGAATTTCAACCGCGAAAAAAAATAAAAAGTTCTTTTATTCAAACCATGAACCAAGAATACAGTTCCATATATGAATATGTCGGAAATTGACAAAGAATAAGCTGCATCCAGCAGGTAAAAGTCATTAACGGCCTATACCAGCAAAAAACTATGAATTGTATAAGAGAGCTGCATATATCGCGATAGTTTAAATATGACTGTGAAAAGGATCACCCACAGAGGCAGCGGACAAGGATGGTATGGTGAGGTATAGATGAGCAAATGGGGAAGAAACAAAGGGGGTCGTCCAAACGGGAGAGAGAGTATGGCACGTAGGTAGGTACCTACATATATGTATAGACAAGGCGGTGTAAAATTCGTGCCGACGGCATCAGGACTCGACGAAGGACGATATGTATGTATGCGTACGTGGGTATAAAGAGGCGGAGGGTGAAGCGCGAGGGCCCACGAGATGCCTCAGTCCCAAATGGACCCAAAACTTGTGTGTATATTGGGCCAAAAGCGCGTGTGTGTACGCGGCTTGCACCGCCGGCAGGTATATCACTTCAGGGTAGTTATATTTTGCTTTACACACGCGCACATATCAGCCTAGATGTGCACGAACAAACTATAGGTGGGTTGTGTCACGGAATACCTACGCACCATCAGCCGCTATTTGTCTCTCTCGCGTCCACTTTCAGGTTCTCTTATTCTTCCATTCCCCACTTGCGTTTTTACCTTCCTGGATTATACCTATATCTTCCTACCCGCCTACTCTGCCTCATGCCTACTCAGCTTTATGTGCCAGAGAGTACTCTCTTCGTTACATTCTTTAGCCTTTATAAACGCACACATGACGCCACTTGTATATTTTTTACATGGCGCCTCTCATCTACTCAGCTGCCATATTGCAATATGTCAAATATAATTTTACATTTCCAATTTAATATAGTTATTGACGGTTTAGTTTAGATTTTATTTCGTTTAATTTGCATAGGAAAAATTTTTCATTTGATTGCGATTTTGAGTGAAAAATACTTCTTTTCTCGAGTTTTGGATATTTGATAAATAATTTTGGTGTTTTAATAAATATATAATTAGAACGATCGTTTATAATTAGAGGTATCTGGTGCTATTGTAACGTGTTGGATTTTTTGGGGTAGAAAAAAAATTGAAGAACTCGAACAATTATCAGTTTGGATTAAAAAGTTGACTCATCAGCAAAGTCTATATACGAACGCGGACATATATTTCAATGTTTCTAGCGAAACGCGAAACTCGTGAGAATTTATAAGGATATATAATCAAGCATCAACAATAAAACTATGATGAATTGGAAAAATTCATTTTTTTTTACCAATTTTTACCATTTTTATATCAAAGCAATACAATTTTTATTTACTCATAAGCTAATCATTAGCAACTGAAAAAGAGCCGCAAATAACCTACTTCCAACTCGATTGGGCCTGTTCTATTGGGCTCGAATCCGAAGGACCCACACGTGCAGATTGATTATATGATGCACCACCGTCAGTTTACAACCCTATTCTAAAACCTTATTCCACATAACTGATGAGAAAGACCAAAAAAAAAACCGTCAAGAGCTTTTGCGACCAATTTTTTCACTCGCTGTTGGTATAAAACTAAACAAAATATATTTCTGAGAGCAAAAAAAGTCTTCCCTAAACCTCAAAACCTATACGCCGGTGGTGTGCGAGAAATTGAAGGAAAAAAAAAAATGTTTGAAGACGAAATTATAAAAATTGGGAATTGTTTTTGTGTCTCAAGTTGTTTCGTGCGGGTATTATAATGGACCTGAAATATTTTTATGCTGTGAGGAGCTAAGAAATACCTAGGCAGCATTTATGGAGGATAGATAGATATTTATCTCATGAGATTTTGAAGGTTCTCAGAGCGCTAAATGTAAATAGAATGTATGGGGTCTGATGGCGGGTTGGGTTGTGGCGGGACTTTTATTTTTGGGTATGTACGCGGACCGTGTATTATTCTTCAGTATAGACGCGATCACGACTAGAAATTGTAGCCAGGTGCTCACGTATCCAAACTGCCGTTTTTTTTTTTAAGTTATTAAGATATTCATGAATTCACTTAATCGCGTTCTGCACCCATATATACCTGGTCTATCTGGTTTTTACGCTAAACCCATGCCCGTTTCTTTATGCGTAATCGAAGCTAATTTCGTAGAAAACCATACCAGGTAATAACGAGTAACATAAATTCTTTATTTAGCTTTGGCCACCCATCATTTTTGTCGTCGCGCGCCATCAATGTATCATATCTTCTGTTCGAGGACAATTCACGTCATTTGTTGCAGTTTTTCAAGTTCGTTTTTTTTTTTTACTTGTATTGTATCGTTCAATGTTGGCGGACAAGTGACCTTTCACAGGTGATACCTCCCGCCCCCTCCTCCTTTGAATCAGATTACGACCATTTTATACCGCCGGGTATTAAGCAGAATAGTCATCGTATATGAGAAACCTTGAAGACGTCGGATTATTATTGGTATTCGTTTTTTTTTTATCAAAATTTTCACTTGTTTTTGTGACTACTCGAGGCTACAGACAATACTGTCGACACTTCCGGGACGAAAATGTGTTAATTTGTCTAGAAAAAAAAAAATTGATTATAGAAAAAATTTTCAAAAAACACAATTTTTCTATTTACCAAGTTTTACAATGAGTATTTTTGTATATATTTACTTGAATGACTGGCGAAAAAATCTAGAGAATTAAAAACTTAATTTTTTTTCTAGTTATAAACCCAATTGACCAGAAATTAAACCGGACATAATAGCCAGGGGGGTTCTTAAAGTCGCGTTCAAAAGATATACTTTCAACTATTGTTACACGGTAGGAAAAAAAAATGAAAAAAGAAACGCGATGGGAGCCGGAGTAAAAAAAAAAAGGGACTGAGAGAGATCCTTTAGGATTAGAGGAGTCTGCATCGAAAATGTACGCATATACATACATATGCCCCCTCATCCATCCTCCACATACACAAGCACCTTGTGTCCGAGAACCTGTTCAATTTCGGTATGCACCTCAAGTCGAATTGTAGAGGCAAAAGAGCAGCAGACTGACACAAAGAACAAGACGCTAAAAAAAAAGAAGAAAAAAAAAAGAAAAAAGGTAAGATCACACGGTATATGGGAGAGGATCGATTGCCAGGTCAGTTTGACTTTCGAGGGGCCCGGGGGGAGGGTGGGGTAACGGAAGAAATCGAAAATTTGTGCGATCATGGCAAAAGTTTCAAAATCCGGCCATTTATACACTGCACATATATGTGTATGAACCTATATAGAAAGTATATGCACACTTATTTTAAATATATTAATAATATATAAATAGTAAATGTCAAAAAATATTTGTCGCGTATTTTTGGGCGTTTTATTTAGTTGAATTATTTGACTCATCAGACCGGTTTCATGCATCTGTGGATTGGTAATCGGGTCTTTCGCGCAAGTGCCCGGCCTATAACGGTTTTTTTTTCACTAATAATATAACTAAACTTTATGACACACGATCGTGATTCGCGGTCTTTGTTTATCGGAGGATTCATCGCGCATACGACTGTACATTGCTCATTAGCACCAAGTGGAAGTTTTGATGGTGCCTTATTCACATTACATATATGTTGTTTTTTTTTTATTTTGCAAATAAGTGCTATCCACTTTTTAACCTGTCTTGGACTTTTGCACTGCTTGAACGAATTTTTTTGTTTTTTTTTTTCGGTCTCACACAAAGCATCATCACAGTTGTTTTTGATAACTTATTAAATGCACTTATTATGACTTATTTGGGGAAATCCGCGTTATAATGATGTCACACTGCAGCCTTTATTTATACTGCATAATATATTCAATTCTAAAATTCATAAATTGAGAATTATTATTGTTGCACATATTTTTCAATAATGAATAAGATGAGTTTTTAAAAAATATATAAAAATTTTTTAGAATTAAGGCAATACATCCGAAAAATAATAAAAATTTCACTTGTATATTTCATTAATGAATTATTCTGAAAGTGTATATTAAATAACAAGTGGATTTAAGAAAGTTATCATATTTTTCGCATTATAAATTTAATTTTTTTTATTTCAATTAAAAATTATATGCAGGGTTATTGCACGGTGTTATATGTAATAAAATCCTTGTAATTTATGTTTTTTACTGTGTATTTCGACGCACGTCAGATATTTATAAAAGAATTAAAATGATCATGATCATTCTGGTTTCTGAGACGTATTGATAAACGATAAAAAAAATCAAATTTGCAGCACTTTTCAGTGCAAAACAGATGATTTTTCAATGCAAACGGCATTTTTCTAGTGTAAAAAGCTTTTTTTCGATAAGAGTAGTGTAATTTTACTTGAATGTTCCTTAAAACTATTTTTAATGTTTATGTAAAAATTAAGAAAATGGCGATATGCAAAAATTTTTACTTAGCGCACTCCTGAAGATGTCCGCACTCACCAAAAACCCGGGAAGAACTGTCAGTTTTCGTGAGGAAAGTCTGATAAGCCCAACTTTATCGATAATTGCATTTTGATATCTCTGACGTGTACTGATATCAGTGGAAAATCAATATTCTCATCGTTTTCACCGCAGTTCTTCCCTCACCGGGCTTTTGAGCAGTACAACCGTGTCAAGGCGCACAGTGAGTTAAAAAATTTTTATATTACCATTTTTATGATTTTTGCACACCCCCTCTGATAAAAAAAAAAATTGTAGAAGCAAGCGTGTTCGGAGACACTCTCGTATGTACTTGATTCTTTGCGGTGAAAAATGAAACGCCTCCAGTACGAATAATAGTATACTTTCTAATCCATCAGCGAATGCATGTGTGTCTAGTCGAACCTATATATTCCGACGTTTAATATTTCCAAGAACTATTTGGCGTACACGAGTACAATTAAAGCAACGGTTAGCAACCCGATATTCGTTCCAGGAACGGGAATAAATTCGACAATTTAGAGGAATGATGATGGGCGTTGCTGGCATTCTCAACGTCTCTGTAGATTCGCCCAGGGGCGACGAAATACTTTTATTTTGGCCAACTCGTGCGCTCGCTGTCGCGACGAGGCAGGTGTATATGCAGCTAGCGTGCTCCTAGACACTTAACTTACTATACTTAAAATGCAAAAAACAAAAAATCTCGCGAGACGAAATCAGAGTGTGTGCATCGCCGACAGAGGCTGCATACATATCATCAGGCAGAGTAGAGTGGTCGTAGAGGTCAAACGGGCCCATCAGGCAAAAATGGCGGGTGCGCGGGTGGCAAAAGAGCACGTGCGAGAGCGGAAACCCGTTCGACCATCGTCGTGGTCGTATTCAGGACTCGCTATACGTCCCTTTTATACTCGTTCCTCACCGACGAGCAGGCGCGCTCTTCCCTCTGCTCCCTATATGTATAAGCTCGCGCTCGCACTGACCTACATTCTCACAAAGCGGGTTTCTCGCTAAAATCCCGGGTTAAAAAAGCGCTGACGCACTCAACTCGCTCATTCACCGAATTTCAAATGCACAATAACATCGAGAAAAAACCCCGCAATGATTCTTATCAAAATTACCAATCATCAGTGAACAAATCAAACAAATTTGTTTTTCCTTTTTTTTAAAAAAAACGTTCTCCACTATACCCAGTAGGCTCAATTTTATACCTCTCAATATTAAAAATTAAATAAAACCCTTCAACAGTCGTTCTATCAGTGTTTGTGTGTTCTAGGGAAGAAAAAATATCTGATGGCTGTCGATGAACTGTCAGCTGATCTCGGTCGGTATATAAGGGCGATCGTAACACACTGGCAAACTGATGCGAGTGATTTAGGTGGTGAGAAAAGCGCGGGAAAGCAAAAAAAGAAGAAGCAAATAACTCACGGGATTGTTGGTGTGCGTGGAGGATGCAGCAGCAGTGGAGGCGGTGGCAGGGGTGGTGTTGTGCGGCTCGTAGTCGTATTCTGGGTCACGATGCCTCCTGGCAATGTGGTCGCCGCTATCTCGGTAATCACGTGGATCTCTGGATTCTCTCAAATCACGGCTCAATTCGCGTTCTGCAATGACACGAGGCTGCCTCGACATTGCCAGCTTGCGCCTCTCCTCCTCCTCCTCTTCCTGCACCGCCAGCGTTTCTTCCTCCTCGTCCTCCTCCTCGTCCTCCTCGGAGTCAAGGAGTCGCTCGGTTCCAAAACCTCCAGCGCGACGCGCGGGATGACGCCGAAGGTCACACCATCTTCCGCCGACCTCCTCGTTACCTGGTGGACTGGCGGCCAGGCCGCGGCCCGTCGTCGGCGAGACTCCTGGCGCCCTCACGGCCGCCGACCGGCTTTCCCGCTCCACATCGCAGTAACTCACGCTCGGAAGCCGCGAATCAGTGTATCCTAGCACACTGGTTGGCGGTGACCTGGATGGTGATCCAGCAAACACCACCACGCCTCGTCGTCCACCGCCGCACACGCGGCCGTCCTCTTCCCGTCTTCGCGTCACCCCCGAATATTTTTACCTACACTTGACAGAGTAAACGCGCGCGTTCGCGACTCCAAGCCAGATAATATGTCACTGTGACGATTTTATGTATGATGACAATGGTCAACGTCGTTGCTTTGCTGATATGAGGATTTTGCGCGCTCGGCCTTTGTTGTACGAATGTAGGGCTGTGGGTCGCAGCAGCACCTAGGTATCCTATATAGCCACCTAACCTCCCTCGTCCGCACTTGGGCTCAGCTGACCTGATGTGCAGCACCGCTTTCCCACTTTTTACACCACTCGAGATTATTTTCTTCCACTGTCACACATAATTCACCGCAAGAATGAATATTATTCAATTGAAACACTCGCGACAGATATCTTTTAATTAAAATATTTTCAGCAATTTCATAAAGATTACAGTTGTTGGATGTTTGCGTTTTTTTGTCGACGTATTTGCGCACCACTACGCCATTAAATCCAACTCATCTTTGGCAATTTCGACTGTTTTACTGCATCTTTCTGTGCTTTTTTATAGAAAAAAAGGCCGTCTGACAACCGCACGCACGTTTTCTACGCACAAAGGCAAAAGAGGTTAAACACGACACAGTTATTTTTGATAGATTTCTCGGGATTTCAAGTGTTACTCACAACCAGGACTTTTAACTGAATTAAATTAATTGACTGGGTTTTATCCAGGTGTACGTCAAAACGACGGAAGGTATGATAATGTTACTTGCATTTACGACCCGATGGAAGGCGGCTGGCTTCGCGCTTCGCCCGGCCTCGGTAGCTTTCGCTATTCGTCGTCGATAATCGAGGCTTTTCGCTGTTCAGCCTGTGACGTCAGGTCGACGTAGACCCAGTTCACTTTTATCGATCGTCTGACAGCGCATGCGAATGTCATCGTAACCATTACTTTTCTCCGTTCAGCCCTTTTAGAAATCCATAGTTTTGTACTGAAAACCACGACCTCTTGCGCCACCTCGCGCAATCTTTAAAAATGGTTGCCATATAAGAATCTCAGCGATTGTTAGATGATTTTCCATTTGTTTACATGGTAGAATCCTGATGGCTTATGGACAAATCTGATCTTCAGCTGCTTGTCATTGTATTACCTGAAAATATCAACATCCGTGATATTTTGTCCCTCATTTGATTGGCCGCACGATTCACGTGTGCCTTGTCGGCGGCAAATTCAAATTGGCGCGGGAAAATAAGTCGATTTTTCTCTCTCTTGAGAAATCTAAAAAATAAATGACATTTGCAGCAAAAAGTAGTGATGAAGGATAAAAGACAAAAGCATCTCTGCTCAACTGTGTGAATACATAAAAGACGCACTGCGATCGCACGCATGGCAGAAAATAAGGTGGAGTAGAGTAGAGAAGCCACAGCAGGAGAGGGAAGTGTACATGAAGAGCAGCGGAGTGGGGAGAGAGCAAGCAAAGGCTCAGTACTTGACGGCACATCGAGACACTGGAGGAGAGTGTGAGGGGTAAGAGTGCGCTAGAAGGAGGTGGAAGTTGGAGCCGCCGAGCGGCCGAAAGCGCATACCATCTCATAATCCGGTGCGCCGCCCCGCAATCAGGTTCGTGTTCACTATAACTTTGTGCACAATGCCCACAAGACAAGTCTAGTAAATATCAGTCGTATGTACACGGTGAGATGAAAATACTTCTGCGGGTTCAATTATCTCGCGATAAATTATAACTTGCCTCTCAGTTTCTTCTTACGATGTATTCATTCAAATTATTGACAAACCACTTGGAAAACCCATAGAATTTCAATTTGGAAAAGTGAATTTTGTATGTGTGGAAAAGCAGTGGTTCTAGTGGAAGTGGTGTGGAATTTTTTTTTTTTTCTAAGTCGCAGGCAATTTTTGTCTTTAAAAAAAAAGCGTGTTTCTGTGAGTGTATGTGTAGATTTCTTCTGGAAATTATTTGTAGGTTAAGAGCGAGCCCCCGAGAGGGGAAGTGTGTTCCCCGTATTTGCTACTCGTAGACGTAATGTTTAAATAATTTTTCCTCCCACGCATGGCTCTATCTCTGGATATATTAACGAGTTATTGCTTCGATACTAATTAAGTTTAATCGCAAGGCCGCCTGTTCGTTAAAGTTAATTGCACCGTCGAACACGGGGAGGACAGACATTAATTGCGAAGTCAAGGACTTGTATTGGTGTATAAGAAAGGAACCTCTGTGTTTTTTTAGCCAGATCTTCATTATTACTATTTATTAAATCCGTGACTTGATGACTATTCATCGTGGTGTGCAGCTGCGTTTTTTTTCTCAATGCATGAAATTTGTGCGCAATTACAAAAAAAAAAAAAGAAACAAGTTTTAATTGATTGCACACGAAATATCTGGGTGTCTGGCACAAAATCAGAAACAATTCTATACCTCCTTCCTAACCTCTGTCTTGCTCTCGCTCTCTCTCTCTCTCTCTCTCTCTCTCTCTCTCTCTCTCTCTCTCTCTCTCTCTCTCTCTCTCTCTCT
>MVJL01004004.1:0-13421 GCA_002156465.1 Macrocentrus cingulum
AGATGAATAATACTCATAAATAGGTTACAAAAGGTTCATTCTAAAATCGTGAAATTTTTAATAAAAAAAATCACAGTTAGAACGGAATCACCGATATAAATGCCCGTATTTTAACTGAGATCTTCACCACAACGGTAGACTGCATACCACCCTGCAGGATTATTTTTGCGTCATTGACCACAGTTTCTAAATGAATATTGCTATCTGGAGGTTTTTCATCCCCATAATAAATTCCAATAATACATGGCTCGAAAATTGCTCTTTTTCTACAATACAACCCAAAATCGGCCAAAAACTAGTAGATGAGCTGTCAGCAAGTGGAAGCCCGTCAACGAATAAATCAATATGCACAATCAATGGTGATCCAGCCGATAATAAATAGTCATCAATATAATTGAAGGCTTGTAGATAGCAGTTTAGACCTTTTTCAAGACCAAAATGATTGTACTGACCTGTTCCCATTCCATCAATTCCTTCAATTTTCGAACAATTCGTTCTTTTCAGTGTGCGCCCATCCTTCGGAAGATCTTAGTGGCCATGTTTACGTAAAATTTCCAACAGGCTATTTATTTATTGCAATGGAAGACCAATATTTATGACAAACTCTCTTAAATCTTCTTGGAGATCATTTTTTGCATTACCTTCAACGTCTTCACTGGTAGTCATATGAACGGAAGCAATATTGTCGTTTTCATCATCAAAATATTCTCCATCTCCATCGTAATCGCTGTTAATGTCGTCAACATCACTGTCAATATTTTGTTGATCACATTCATCTGAATTTTGAATCATGGTTATGTCTATTGTGTTGTCTCTAGTATAATCATGTGGTAAATTTAGTGGCAAACCAGAGTTTGTAGCTGATGATGTTGATTGCAGTTCAGAGATTGTGTATGACTTGTTAGTACTTTGATCACTCGGTTCGTTAGCTGAACGCTGCTGTTGTATTTCTTGCAACCGCGTCGCAATCAATTGAGTATAATTTTGCGCCAATAGCATACTTTCCTGTTTTAATATTCGTCGGCGTTGTCTACTTCCAACTTCGAAAAAGCTTTTTCCGTTTTTTCCCATTGTACAAAAATGAGGTTAGATAAAAATATAGAACTCAGGTGACCGGGCGGGCTTTTCAGGACAGCAGTATTTTTTGTTGAAGTAAAAGTATCAGTATTGTTTTTAAATTTTACGTTGTGTGTGATTCGGAATCATTTAACTGCTACGTATCAACACACATCAGGATCAGACGCTCGAATACTTTATAAGCACCCGCATAGTCACATCAAGAAAAAAAATGTCGCTGAAAGGTCTTAGAGCACGCGTAATTTATCTGTGATTTATTGAATGTGGTGGTGATATTTTGTCTGTGATTAGCACAAACGCCGGGGAATATAAAAGTTATATTTACTAAACGTAACAGCTATTAGTTAAACGCTGCATTAAAATCTAACATCTCTAATACGTCATAAGCCACATGTCACAATGATATTGTATACACATCAGAACTATGATATCAATTTGGTTCTATGTTGACAAGTAGTAATATCATGACGCTACTGTTCTTTGTGAGATCACAATAATATAAATCATGAACATGTCAATAATATATTTGTTATAATAATATGTCTTTGTGATATTATAGTTACATCGAATGATTGAGGAAGGGTGATATACGCTAGATCTATGAAAAAAATATTTTTGTGATCAGTCATGTTCGTAAGGACGTAGTATTTTTTAGAGTGACAAAAATGAGCATAAAACGATATTTTTTAAGATCATAAAGATTTCGACGGTGTTAAATAATGTTATCACTTTTGTAACTGATGCACAAATCATATCCGACGTTACACAGTGAAAATTGTTTCTTTATTAACAATTCAATATCCATATGAAGTTTTAATTATACGTTCAAATTTGTTTGTATTTGGTATGTATTATGTAACAGCAAAACGGAGGACTACAGAAATTTTTCTTGAAAGATTTTCTGTGTGGAAAAAATCAATCCTGCAAGAAATTTAATAAAATACCACATTATTGCATAAAATTTTCATTCAATAAAAGTTACCAGATCCCGTATAATTAGAATATTTTCTACTGTAAAATTATTAATCTTATTAAAATTCATTAAAAATTGTCATATTTTGCTGAATGAATTTTCTATATTCTAACATGAGTTCAGTAGATATTCTCGGGTCGCAATTTTCGATGTAAATAGTAGATCTCGGGTCGCAATTTTCGATGTAGATTATGCTATAAATCAAGATAATTTGCCAGAATATAACAAATAAATTGAATATTGCTCATCAATTCCTGCTGGAATTTGTCAATTTATGTCAAAAAATGCATCAACAGCGATTAAAATTCGTTATTTTTTGGCATATTTCGTGATTCGGATTTCCGCCAGGGATACATTGTATTTTATTGCTTGAATTTTGTTTGGCAAAAAAGTTGTGAAAAATGTGCTATTTAAGATGCTTATTGTTGATGAAATGTGTTAAAAATAGCCGCTTGAACCAGTAACTCTCGTTTAAAGCAACCCGTCGGAAAAAGTCAGTAAAAAAAAGCAAACACTTATTAAATAACACTGCTTTATTACAGCGTGGCAAAATGCCACCTGTTCAGGCAGAAGGCCTCAAAAAATTGTACAATATTCACTTAAGAACTATTTAGGTAGATTTAATGTTAATTTAGGATGAGTTTTGTCTGACGAGAAACCGATAATAATGAAATAATTGTCCGAATTAAACCTGTGGCACCGATCAAACCGTTGAACGACGTGGTTTGAGGTAGCCGAGTATTGTTTTTAGTTTTTTATACACTTCGACTTATCAAACCGCGAAAATAATTAGATGATTAGATCCGCGAGTTTAATACGAAGAAATTAAGCCAATCGTTTTAGATAAATCCGCTCGATAAAGCCGTGATGAAAACCGATTACAATTTTTAACACGTTGCCGTTGCGAGAGATATCCGTAGACAGGTGGCCAGATTGGCCGTGAACCGAGCCTCCTCGATGCTCGCCGAGTCGAGCCGAGGCCGCCGAAAAACCGACCGAGAGGTGCTGCCGTCTACAGCACACCCGCGTCAACAAAATGTTCTGTGAATATGGTGGATTTCGTTCTGTATATGTCGCGGTCGGAGTACGACGTGTGTGTCGGCGGCGGTATATCGAGCAGGGTGTAGTGCTGGAAGGTAAGCATGCTGAACATGGTACGCTTTTTTCCGTATTCATTTTTTGCTCCTCCGAAATAAAATACGTCAGCCGCCGTTATTTTTTAACTAATCCAACGCCGAGTGCTGGACTGGGGCTCCTCGCTATATCTCAGCTGATGCACCACGATATCATGAGTTTGACGCGCAACGACGTGCATAGTATATACTATATTGCCAATATTAACAATAGTCCTTAAATTGATTTTAATTATTATCATTCATAAAAAATATTATCGTGAAGTGACGATCTCATAGGGAGTATTGTCTTTTTGGCGTTTAATACGTTCTGCATCTTTAATGCTCAATGGGAAATACTGATCGAAAATAATATGTATTTTGGTAGCACTTAGGGCACACAACCTTTGGAGCACTAGCTGGGCAACTTTTTCAAAAAATTGAGGAATGTTATTTCCAAGAGAGAACATGAAATAAAAGCCGTCTAGATACTCCTCCTGAATTTGCGATGGGACCGATATGGGAATTTTCGCTTCAATTTGCCGTCAAATGCTGCGTTGTCTGTTTTGCACATCTCACCAGAAGTGTGTGACAGTGCTGGAGGAACTGGCAACAGAGATTAAGTCAGGCACTCCTCCATGTCAACCGTTTCATTGAGTGCGATAATGGGCAATTTACCGGAAACGTCTTGCTCCATCTTCCATAAGATTTGTTTACCACTCTGCGCAGTCACACTTTTTTTAACACATCCTCGGCTCTGATTATGACTTAAAAGCCAGCAGATGAGCCTTTCTAGTCGTATCGCACTGCTCTTTACTCATGTTTTTTTTTCTAGGTGCCTTGTCACGTGGGTATCAAACTGCAGTTTACACCCTCGGTGATAGAAGCAAAGTTGAGGAGAATTTAATTGATCGATTAATTTTTCATCATCCAAGATTTGAGAACCCCTAAGCAATTGTTCTTCAAGTTCAAGCACACACTGAACAGGAAATTCTCTGTGACGGCCGATTCTTTCTGCATACACAAACAGAAAATGTATTGACCTACTAGAATGCTACGAGTACTTGCAGAAGGATTCATCGGCTGAGTTTCATCGGTGCTGCTCGAAAGTTCACCGTCATTTTCCGCGGATGAAAAAATTCGGTTGTCTTCAAAATCCTGATTCTCGGTACGCTGAGAATTATCGCGTGGCTCAGTGTCGTGGCTTGCGTTGTCTGACATGCTTAATTGTACCTGAAAATCACAAAATAAGCAATGTTTAGAGAGGATTGTTTAAAAAACATGCAGTATCCATAATTCTATCAGGTCATTTAAATCACGTACATTATCCACTGATGAGGAGGAGCTTCACTATCACTTGTACAATCAATTTCTCGGCTAGATTATGGATCGACGATACCCAGGGGCTTAACTTGGCTTTGGCCAGAATTTTTTTTGGCATTTGGCGAGTTTTCTTCGTTAATCCATTTGTCCTGTAATGACTGGACATTTTCATTCGCTTAAATGGAAAAAAGGGCGATTAAGAATCACTGCGTAAGATAGAACGCTGCGTTATTGAATCAGGCGCTTCGTCCTCGTGTAAGCATAGAGAATAATATCTAATAATTTTGCTCAAATATGCAAAAATTATTGACCAGTACATCAAATGGACCTATTAAACTCACCAATCTCATGATCCCTTATACTTTCATTCAGATATCCAACTAATCCCCCACATCCATCGAGCAAATTGAGCACGTGAACTCTGAGCGAATGCAATACTTTAAATAACAACGAGCAGTACCATGACCAGAGCCGTCAAGAGAATGTTTTAAAGGACATTTTTAAGAATATTAGGAAGAACGACGAGCAGTGTCACGACCAGAGCAGTCAAAAGGACATTTTTAAGAATATTTTACACAACAACAAGCAGTACCACGGCCAAAACATTCAGGAAGATATTTTAGATGACATTTTGAGTAATATTTTAAACAACAAGCAGCAATACCACGACCAAAGCAGTCAGGAAAATGTTCTGAAAAATATTTTTAAGAACATTTTAAAAAACAACGAGCAATACCACGACCAGAGCAGTCGAGAGAATATTTTAGAGGATATTTTTAACAATATTTTAATAAATGATGAACAGTATCACAATCAGAGCAGTCAGGAGGATGTTCTAGAAGTCAGTTCGAGAAACATTTTAAAGACCAACGAGCAGTTTCGCGACCAGAACAGTCAGGAGGATATTTCAACAAAGTCTACTGAGAATTACGAGCATAACCACAACAAGCACAGTCAAGAGTATATATATTTGGTTATTGAGAAGAAATTTCTAGTCTTTTTTATTCATTTATTTTTTTGCTTCAAGAAAATTTTTTTTTTTCAATTTATACATGGTATCGATTTAGTTAGTTCTCAATTTTTATGAATCTCTTATTTCTTGCTTCATATTTGCTAGAAATGTTGCGATTTTCGTATTGAATTCTACTTTGGTAATCTTTACAATACAATTTTGAACTACTTACTCTACAAAAATAAAATCTTCGTCGACATAAATGTTTCGTATCTCTTTTACCCGCTCGGGTCATTGTCCTCAATTTCACCTCATCAACAATACTCCTTAAAATTTCTTGTGTCATCTCGTAGGGTTTCTCAGTCCATCACTCGGATTTCCAAAAAGTCCACCTCAGGAATTTTCAAATTATGCCCTTGAATAAGATTGACTACAGGAAATCCGTCCTCGACGTGTCCATCATCCCTTCTTCTGTTACCGTCTCCCTCAATTCGCGCCGCACCCTCTTCATTATTTGCTTTCGGCTCCTCAAAACTTTTCTTTTTTCCTAAATCAGCCATTTTCGCCAGAATCACGTCGTTGCCGACGAAAAGATTCTCGAGCATGTCACCATCAATTTTTTCCGAAATTTCGCTTAACCAGTTTTTGTCATCTGGAGCAAAATTGATTTATCACGTAAAGCACTATTTGGCTTAATTTCAATGGCGGAAAAATTTTCTCCATAGTATCTACCTCGACTGTCGGTAATATTGAAAGACGCTGCCCCACCATGTCACCGACAATCGTTGCGGTCAGTCGCGCAAGTACCACTCAAAGAATTTTCCCGCCATTAAAATTATACTGTATAGTAATCTAAAGCATTCATACATACTACTTCTAGCGATAACCATCCCATTATAGACCTTTTCTCTGCCGTGTCTACCATTCCGTTTCCTAAACCGTACCATTAGTCTATGGGAACTAAGAGTCTCTTCGATCGAGCTGTCTTTAATGATGCTTATTTTATTTCCGTCAGTCCAATAGACTAGGACGTACATTTTATATTTTTGAAATCCAATCGCCGATCCCACGATCCATTCCCAACCGTTTATATCTAACTAACTGAACATAGCCGTTCGGTACAATATTCATGTAAAAAAAGTTCATAGATTTTTAGTAATGAAAGATCCGATCGTCAGCCGTACCTATACACAATGACTAGCGATGGAATCTTTCGTCAGTAAAAATGTATGTGGTTTTGTTTACATGAATATTACTCCAAACAGCTATATCTAGCTAGCTCTATCAAGATAACCCTACGACAAGCACAAGGCGTGCTGCAGCTTTTCTCGGAGTGTCGGAGACGGGTCAATGAAATCTCACGAGAGGACGGCGTCCATGACTATCATTACCGTAAAGTGCAAGGACTTCAGCCTGACGATTCCGTGCGCCGTGTCCAATTCCGCCGTTCATATCAGGACCGCGTTCGCATCGATCCTCTGATTCAGCGTCGTATGTTGTGAACAGATGAATCAATTTTCACCAGAGAAGGAATCTTCAATCAGCACAACTCCCATGCGTATGCCCGTGAGAAACCACATGCTGTTTATGTGAGAGGTCATCAGAGGCAGTTTAGCGTAAATGTGAGGCGGGTGTAATCGGCGACCAGGCAGAAAGCTGTCAATTTATTAATGGGATCTAGACTTTTTCATTAAATTTTATCTTCTGTAGATTGGCCGGTGTTTTTTCTGAACAATTTAACTGCTGACTTCTACCATGATTCACTGAGAGATACGCTGCCGATACTTCTCGGAAATGTACTGAACACACTAAACACAAGACTAGACTGAATCTAGTCTATCAACACGACGGACGACCTCACCGCGCTGCCATCAACAATCGGTACTTGAATGAAGAGTCCGATCTGACACCTCTCGATTTGTTCTAATGGGGGTATTTGAAGACGAAAGTGTATTGCACCCCGGTAGATACGAGAGATGAACTGGGACGTCAGATAATTGAAGTCTGCGCGTAGTTGAAGGACACATGATTGAAGCAGCGATTAGCAGTGTTATGACGAACTGGAGTATGCATTATTTTGAACGAGAGGCATTTCTAACAGTGTCTGGAGTGAGTCCCGGCACAAAATGAGAGACAGCACGAAATTAGAAAAAATATCCCCTGATGTAGACTAACCATTTCGTCCTCATATCATCTGATTTGCACGTATTTTCGTTGTACTCAGTGTAGTAGTTGTATTTAAATATTTCTATTCGTACATTTTTGCCGTCGATTCACCATACTCCAGTGAATAGTTCAGAAAATACTATATCTTTGTATTTTTATTCACATTGAAAATGTGCAATACAAACATTCTGAAAAAGTTATTTGCAGTATTTTTTTTCTAGAGACACTGCTCGTTGTTCTTGGCAGTGTTCAACATGATTTCCGCCCAGCTATCCTGCTCGCTTCAATGCATCTAAATACGCGTGGAAGTCAGTTGAATAATTCATTTACAAAACTAATGATTACAAGCAACCTGAAAAAATCCTCTGAAGCATTTTTCTTAAGGAATACTGCTCGTGGTTCTCAGTAAAGGAAGACATTTTTAAGAACATTCTCAAAAAAAGAGCAGTACCACGACCAGAACAGTCAGGTGGATATTTCAAAGGACATTTTTAAGAACATTATCGAGAAGAACAAGTACTACGAGGACGAAGATACTCAGAAGAACAATCTAATGTGCTCCCGACTGCTCTGGTCGTGGTACTGCTTCTTGTTGTTTTCAATATTCTTGAAAATGTCCTCTTGAATATCCTCCTGGCTGTTCTGGTCGTGATACTGCTCGTTGTTTTTCAAAATGTTTTTAAACATATCCTTCAAAACATTCTTCTACTGCTCTAATCGTGGTACTGCTCCTTGTTGTTCAAAATATTCCTCAAAATGTCCTCTAAAACATCTTTCTGACTGTTCTGGTCGTGGTACTGCTCGTTGTTCTTTAAAATGTTCTTAAAATGACCTTTAAAACATTTTCCTGACTGCTTGCGTCGTAGTACTGCTCGTTGTTTTCCAAAAAAAGCACTCGTTCAGAGTTCACGTGCTCAATGCGCTTGATGGATGTGAGGGATTAGTTGGAATCTAAATGAAGGATGAGGAATCGTGAGTTTGGTGAGTTTAATAGGTCCATTCGATAAACTTGTTATTTTTTTTTTGCGAACTATGCTCGAAAATTACGACTACATATTTTTTAAATGATAAACAGAGTGTTAACCTCCGAAAAGAACTACTCGTCGAGTTTGTCCGACATTTGGAAATAAATGAATAAATAAAACTTTATGTGGTTTTAAGAAACCACGACGCAAGTGAAACTTTTATTGGATTGTTGGTGTTGGATTGTAGACATTCAACTGAGAATTTTTTCGGGAAATCATTCGATATAGGGTATACTACACGGTCAGCTGATGCTAACCATAGGCGCCGCCATATTGGTCTCTGCCGCTCGCCTTTCACTTTACCCCTACTCCGCGCCCCCTGTAATGCGACATGCGACACACAGCCAGAAAAATTCGGGGCGATAGAATAAAAGTTTCACTTTAAAATAAAATTTTTCAGTAAATTGTACTTACTCATAATTCCTTCGGAGTGACGTTGACTTCGAAGTAATATCTTTGTTTATGCACATCTTGTACAGAAGTGCTAATACACCTGTCATTTTGCGCCAACTAACCTATGACTAGTCAGCTGACGTCAGTTGCCTTTCGTTCCGTGACTGTAGCCGTATCTTTTATTCACAACTAGCACAGTAAGCGCTCCTATTTTATTTGTTTTCTAGACTTTATAAACAATTCATATTCAAAACGCACCCATCAAATGTTGCTCCTGATTGGTCGCTGGTAATTGTAAATAACTCAAAAAGCACCGGCCCGATTGAATTTTCATTTCCCAACTTTCAGTTTGAAATCGCATTCTGAATACAACTGTTTATCCCGAAAGCGTCTTTTTTGGGATACTTTATAGATATAAAATTATTCTTAAACTTTAACATTTAAAGAATGGGCTGGTAACATTATTTTATAATAGTCGAAAATTATTATTCTAAAAAATAGAATTCTTGAATGGATTAAATCAGATAAAAAAAAACAGTCGGAGTTATTACATATAAAAATTGAGCATAAAAAAAGTCTGCAATATAACCCAATTTTTCATACTCTCCAAATAACAGAAAATCATATTGTTGACATTCATGCATCCACCATAAAATAAAAATTTCAAATTAAAATTTTAAAATTCTGAAGTAAATTTTTCGCAGATTAGGAATTAGTTGGTTATCTTATATTATATTGTACAGTTTGATATATTATATCATGCAGTTTTGATATATACTTGTTTCTTCGTCAAGAAACTTGCGCTATAAAAATTACGCTCGTACACAAAAGCCCCGATTTTTTTCTTGTCGAGTAGCTCACAGGACGTTAATTTCCGAGGTCATGACATAATTAATAATAATCAGGGACTGTTTGATAAAGCAATCGTATATTTTATCTTTCCCGCCACTAATGGCGGCTTGAACGGCGCAAGCGTGGCGTGACCTCGCCCCACTCTCGCTCTCTGCTCCCTTTCCAGTGAGTTTTCTATCGATGAAATTGATTCAATCTTCTGTCTGAACAAAATCGAGTTTTTCCATCAATTTGAAAAATTATCCAATGACTCTGAGGCCTGGCACGAACTGGGGATCCACCCTTGACCTGCTCATCTCGAGATTTCGAAATACAGATCGCCTGCTACGGAGAAATCAACCTTTTGACGACTACCTTGTGGTATAACCTTACTCAACGACTCTCTCTCATCGCCATCGTCCGGCACCGTGCATTTACGAATTCGTACATTTACGCCAGATACGCTGGATGAGTTTATTCGCAAACCTCTATAGAACCGTAAACGTAACAAATGTGATAATCTATTTAATTCCGCGTTTTTTCCCTCGAATATATACAGTGACGCATTTTGTGATTAATTTTCACGGAACCTATCTCCCTGCTCCACGATATCAGGCATAAATGGCATAGATAGCACCAAAACACCGTAAACTTATGGGCACCGTCAATCCACGGCATCATCCACGTCATTGGTGATAAACGCCTCGTCAGCCATCGAGCCCAAAACTACAACACCACAATGCACTAAAAAAAAACAACGCGTGACAATTGAAACGAAAATTCGGCACGACAATGGACGAAATGATACGCAGTCTGCGCGAGGTGTATCACTAATGCTGCCGGAATTATGTGTGCGGCGTACATCTAGGCGCACGCATCTTTGGCAGATCGCATGCGCGAGTACAGTATGCGCATATAATAAAAAGATAAACTGTAATACCTGCAAAATGATATCGGTAGTCTTTATAAGCTGCTGCTGCTACTAATTAAAACGAGCCATGACATCTATAATATTCGAAGTAGTTTCAATGCCGGTAATCGTTCTGTATAAGTTTCGATTCGTATCATTCAGTAAATAAGCTATACCACTTGCATTAGGCAAATCATCATCTCTTTTGCTAACAATAATAGTAAAAATAATAATAATAAAAATGATCGGGCTCCAACAGAAACCAGTCATAACATCAACAATAATAATTTCTAGAATAGCTTCAATGAAAGTAATCGCGCTATAAATGTTTGATTCCTTTTATTGAATAAATGTTGTTAAATTTACATTATTATCCAATCCAGAACAGCTGCTGTAATACTAAAAATGATAATAACAATCGTGAGCAGCTTCTAATAATGAAAAAATGTTGTTAAATTTACATTATTATCCAATCCAGAACAGCTGCTGTAATACTAAAAATGATAATAACAATCGTGAGCAGCTTCTAATAATGAAAAGAGCTATAACATCTGCAATATATAAAATGTCTGCAATATACTGGAAATTAAACTAAAACATGATAATAACAATCGTGAGCAGCTTCTAATAATGAAAAGAGCTATAACATCTGCAATATATAAAATGTCTGCAATATACTGGAAATTAAACTAAAACTGCTGTGACTCACTATTACATTGTTTGTTTACCCTGATGCTTGTTTTTGTTTATATTCTTTAAGTTTTTTGAACAATTCTTTGTTAATAGGAAGCGTATTTTCACCCTTAAAACCCAACATGTCTTTTAACTGTGCCTTTGCTTTTTCTGCTAAAGAACGTCCGGATGAACAATTCTTTGTTAATAGGAAGCGTATTTTCACCCTTAAAACCCAACATGTCTTTTAACTGTGCCTTTGCTTTTTCTGCTAAAGAACGTCCGGTATATGAAAGAACTACTCTTTCAGAAATCCAATTCACCCTTAAAACCCAACATGTCTTTTAACTGTGCCTTTGCTTTTTCTGCTAAAGAACGTCCGGTATATGAAAGAACTACTCTTTCAGAAATCCATTTGTTGCGCAGCTCATTGTATATGGATTCTAATCGATAGTTTGACAGAAGTTGCGACCGAATGACATGCTCGATGGCCATTCGGACGTGGTCATCCGGGATTGCTTTCTACTCATTGTATATGGATTCTAATCGATAGTTTGACAGAAGTTGCGACCGAATGACATGCTCGATGGCCATTCGGACGTGGTCATCCGGGATTGCTTTCTTATTCTGCGGGCTTGGAATTGACAGCGATCCTCGTGTCGAGCTCGACGCAGCCGGAGGCAACAAGCCATTCGGACGTGGTCATCCGGGATTGCTTTCTTATTCTGCGGGCTTGGAATTGACAGCGATCCTCGTGTCGAGCTCGACGCAGCCGGAGGCAACAGCTTAGCTTCCGGAGTTGATACCGCCGCAGGCTTTCTATTGGTTTTGATAAGTGAAGGAGAGCCCGGCGAGTCGAGCTCGACGCAGCCGGAGGCAACAGCTTAGCTTCCGGAGTTGATACCGCCGCAGGCTTTCTATTGGTTTTGATAAGTGAAGGAGAGCCCGGCGTCATAGGGAGTGGTGCCTTTAGCATAGCCGATGATGACGCTAGAGTTGAGGAAAAGATTTTCGGTGACATCAGATTGCGACTGCTAGAAATCCTGGAATCAGCCGATGATGACGCTAGAGTTGAGGAAAAGATTTTCGGTGACATCAGATTGCGACTGCTAGAAATCCTGGAATCGCTTTCGCGCGTACTAACTGACGTACTTTGCTGACGACTCAACTGCTGGTTTTCATCGGCCAAACTTTTCGGTGGAGTAAATTGAAGCTTTTGTGGATGTAATTTGTGCACCGGAATACGTACTTTGCTGACGACTCAACTGCTGGTTTTCATCGGCCAAACTTTTCGGTGGAGTAAATTGAAGCTTTTGTGGATGTAATTTGTGCACCGGAATCGCCATCGGCCTATTTCCAATTATCTTTGGCCTTTTGAGATTTTTTGGCGACCTACAAAACAAGTGACAAAATTATAAAATGATCATCCTGAGCAACGAACGAAAAAGACAATAATTATAATATGCATGCTCACTCGGTTAATGGTTCTTCATGTCTTACGTCATTTTGCAGATGTCTGCGATTTTTATCACTGCGTTGAATGCTACAAAAAATCAATTGGAAAAAATTGTAAATATTTAATTTAAAAAAATGATAAAAAGATGTAATTATATCTATACATACGTGTAGTCGTCAACGACGCACACTTTTTTATAGGTGTAGCAAGCATTTATATAATCATGCCGGACAATCTCAAAGGGTTTAGGAATACCAGTGGGATCGGCAGAGGGCAATAATATGTGAACCATGGATAACGGGGTTCAATTCCATCGAGCTCCAAGTCCTTTATTTTCCACAATACCACCCATTCTCTGTAAAAAAATTATCGCAATTTTGAATCCTGATTTTACAACTATCCTGTATTATTAATTATTTATTTATAACATACAAACCTTTATTTTTTCAGCAATGTCCTCAAAGAGTGCTCCTTCGTCCCCATAAAGTTTGAAAACCATGGGAATTGTATCTCGCCACACGAAAATTTTCT
>MVJL01004022.1:0-46343 GCA_002156465.1 Macrocentrus cingulum
TGTTGTTAACAAAAAAGTTAGTTACAGGGCCCTATAGGGGGTCGGTAATTTCGGGCCATTTTTTCGTCGAAAGTCGGGAAGTTTTTCGACGGAAAATTTTTCTGACCTTGTATAAATTTTTTTTCACGACTCGAATTATTTTTTTTTTATTTATTTATAAAATACGAATTATTTTTTTTTTCTTATCTATAAAATTACCTTGAAAGATACAAAAAATATTGATATTAATAGTTGTGAAAATCTAAAAAAAAAACTTTAAAGAAAATTATGTTTTTTAATTTATATAGAAATGATTTATATATAATGATTTTTTTTGTAATTTATAGGTCAATCAAGGTGAAACTCGGCAAGGACGGAGGTGGAAGGACATCATCGACCTATTTTTAATTTCAAGAACCTGCTGTAAGTAGGATTGGATTAATAAAAGAAATAAACAATTAGAATCAAAATTGAAAATTTTCATTTATTTATTATCTTCCCATCCTCATTTTTCTTCAGGACCTCCATAGAATTTCATTTTCCAAGACCTCTAAAAAAAAATTTTTTATACAAAGATCCTTGCATTCTATTTTTGAAGGATCTCTGGTGATTAAAAAAAAAGGTATAAACAATTTAAACATCGTCTTTTTCGGCTGATATACTTATTCTATAAACAATATCCATCCGTAAAGCATCTACTTACACTTATCTACAATGTTTTATTTAAAAAAAAATTTCTCTCGAAATTATCAAACATATTTTAATCAATTACCTCACAACATAAATACTGAAAAGTACATCCGAGTTCAAGGCAATAAAATTAAACTCTAATATTCACGGCATTGGAGTAGCCGCGTGAGCGATCGTCAGTGAACACAAGTGGGCAGATTAACAGGGAAGAATACATTGAGTTCAATGAGTGCGGCGAAAAGTACAAAACATCCATATATCACAAGACAAGTGACACCGAGTTTGAAGTTGAGTCTAAACTTATTGATCGCCAGTGCAGTGTACAGAAGCACAAGGCTGGAAAACAGTGATATCGAGCTGTAAACCAGTCCCTCGGAGTTGATTTGAACGAAGGAAGTCCCAGGAATCTTCGGGAAGAACGATGCCTTGATAAACCAGGGCAAACCGAGACACAGTAGGACGTCAAACACGTTCGATCCAATCGAGTTGCTGATACCCATAGTTCCATGCCCTGTAAAAATTCATTTTTAACAACCTGCCAATGATTTCCCCCACACATTACTTACCCTGATTGGTCACGATGACACTCGACACGGCCTCTGGGACACTCATGCCTGCGGCGAGAAATGTGATGCCCATGACGGAGTCAGGAATCTCCAAGGCGTCGCCTGAAAAAAATAAAAAATCAGTCAATTAAGCGTTTAAAATCCAGTTGGAATTTTTTTTTTTACATTTTTGGAATATGCATGTATTTAAGTATATTTGTAGATATTTTCTAAGGTACTTATTTTTCTCAAAACAGAGTTTTTAAAGTCGATGATCACGATTTGTCAAAAAAATTCTCAACTGATCGATCGAAAATTTTACGATAACTTTCCCAGATATTCAAAAAAATTTACTGTTAAATATTGACACTATAAACACTAATATTCTTCATTTTTGTGAAATAAAATCCCTTTTTTTCATAAAAAAATTGAGAAAAAAATTTTTTGCAGCCTCATAACTGGATACAACCCCTTGAGAACCTTGTCAATTAATATTGCCAGTCACTACCTACCAATTATCGTGATGTCCCAAGCAACAATGTACGACATTGAGGCTATCCACACGATGCACATGCCAAAAGTCGCGGGATACCATGATTTTAGGGAGGGTCTGCGACAATCAGGCACCGTGCAAAGCAGCACGAGATTGATTGGCCACGTGAGGACCCACCAAAACTTCTCTGCGATGGGTTCCGGCCAATTTCTCATATCCACAATCTCCATTGACTCGTCCTCGACGAGTTCAAAGCTATCAGCGACCTTTCCATCGACATCTAGAGCGGAAATAATTTTTTTCAAGTCGTCTAGCGGAAGAGAAATTCGATTTTACTCACGTTTAGGCAGCAAAGGACGTTCCTCGATATTTTTATACTCTTTTCGCTTGACCAAGACCGAGCCCATGAAGCGACTGATACGTTTGTTGAACACCATGGCTGAAATGTGGTAATAATTTATGGATAAATTGTCGGTTTCTGGGATTGAATGAGAAAAAAAAATACTTTTAGATGAGAAATTGTGAATTGTTGGTTGGAATTACCTACCCAGGATGTACAAAATATAGGTAATAACGAGAATTAATGCTTCGTACCACTCGATACGACCGTCTCGAAGGGTGGCAATCAGTAAGAGAACTGTGATGCTGTAGGCGAGTGAGTCTCGGCTGATAGGCCACCAATCGAGCGTGAGGACCTGCAGAAGAAGATTAATGACATTAGAATTTCACTGTAATATAAAGTGGATAATTTATTACTAGGGCCATACCTGATTGGCAAATAGTCCGCAGCATGCTGGAACTGCTAGAATATTGAACACTGCAGAGCCTACAATAGTTCCAATTCCCAAGTCACCTTCGGTGATGAACGTGCCCACGACATTGATGAATAACTCTGGACTGGATGTAGCAGCTGCCATAAATGTTGCGCCGGCTACATCCTCTGTTAGATCTAGCTCTAATTAAAAAATGAAAAAATTTTAGAATCTGACGCAGTCTTATCTTGGAATTTTTGAGGTTTTTCGCGAATATCTTGGCAACTAAACGAAAATGTTGTAGAAGTTAAATGATAATCTTGAAATTCATTTAAAAATTATATTTAGCTAAAAAATAAACTATATTCTTATTTTATCTTACTCTCGCAGATCTTGGTGATCGAGGGAACGAAGAAGTCATCGCAGACGACGGCCAGCAGGAGGAACAAATAAATCGCGAGTACAATATGAATGACAATAAATCCAGAACGTCTCTGTAGAACCGTTAAGCCGTCAGATGGAAATTCCTTTATTGATGGTGGTGTACAATTTCGCTCGGGTTCCTCGATTTGCATCAATTTGCGCAGACCTGCAGGGCAGAAGAAAAAAAATTGTTAAAGTTAATCCTCACAAAAAAAAAAAACCCTCAAGCACTGTCATGACGCATTTAGATACACAAATATATTTTTTTCCAGCTTCTAGATATAGCGATTGGCATCATCGATAGTCTCTATCAGTGAAATAAAAATTTTCCAAGACGGATTTCTCGATTATGTTTGTGTTTTGTTTTTTTTTTTTTTTCTTTCGATAAGCAGAGATAAAACTTACGTATTGTACTCGTGCTGCCTGCATCAGTGTTTGGCGAAGCATGGGCAAAAAATGAGGCTAAATTGATGCAAAGGATGTAGAGTGCAGGGATGGCAAGTACTAAAAAAATACGATATCCCAAGAAATGCTTGTAACGTTTAGCCATAACCGTTCCAACGCCCAAAATTAATAGCTCTCCTTTTGAGGGATAAAAAAAATGCTTTCTACCCAACGTCTGGCCAGCGACTGAAGAGTCTAGAGCAAGGACTGATCTACAGGTAATACATATTCGAAATATTGCTGCATTATCTGGGCGATAAGATAAAGCAAATCAGCTATCCCTTGACAATCGCTCTCTCGCCACGAGGAAAACAATCCTGTGGCGCCAATCAGCTCCTAACCAGCTAAATATTTATAGAGTCAAGTGTTTCATCATATTCCACCCGGACAATTAAGAAAAAAATTACTCAACAATTATAGGCCCGACCTAGAATCACGGACATCAAGCTTGAATGGATTTTTCCTTGATTAAAATGTGATCTAGGTTTGTTTAACCGATTGTGACTAGACTACGCGAAAAAAGAGAAATTGCATAAATTAGTATTTTTCCCGGTGATCTTGGGAAATTTATCAGTGCACACGGTCGCCTTTATCTGCAGGCAATTGAATCATAGCAGATAGTAATCAATCTTGCCATTTTTGCGCTGTTTACGAATGGGTTATATCAAGTTTGGCTGAAATAAATGTTTGTATTAATTTTTTCTGAGAAGGTATTTTTTTTTTTTTTTCATAAAAATAAAGATTAATGTTGTTTCTTTGATTTATACCTGAGGAATATATCTGAGAAGGTTGTGGTAATATTTCCGATCAATCGGTTGAGCTGTTTTTTGTAACAAATTTTCTCATCTCAACTAAACTTAAAACTCATCCATAATTGCATAAAAAAAATATTTCTTTTAAAAAAAAATTCCCTTAAACAAATACAAATAAACTATAGAGGACTGAAAAATACAGGAAAAAACACACAATTGTCGTGTTGGCACGATGAATGTCTGTACATATTCAAACGTATATAGTCATCGAGCGAATTGGAGGGTAAATTGTCCAAGTGGAATGGTCAAAGTTAACTAGGTTCGACTAGATGAATGCTACTATATGATCCCGAGACAGCTGCACTTGGCTCTTGTCTTCTCTCGCAGTCACAGTTGCACATTTGCTCTCGTGTCATCATCGTAAAAATAGAAAAAGCAAGCAAAGAAAAAAAGATCAAAACTATCACACCGTAACCATATATACCAAGGAGCGAGGCTTTTACGCTTTCAATCCTAGTTTTTTCCAATTTTTACAAAATTAATAACTCTCGGGTATTTAGTACATGGCTCTTTACTAACTAACTAACTCGTCGGGGTTTTCATCGATCGTGCGAGACGGTAAAGTTTTTCGTCGTGCGATCGAAACGCTCTCGACGATCTCTCTGTACCACCAGGCAAGGGAGGGGCATGCGATTCAACAAACGATGTCGGACTTTGGAGTAGTTGTTAATGTAGTATGTGTGTGACACCGGGATTGACAACATGGATACGTCTGACCTAGGAGGAGGTTAGTTGAATTTTTTTTTCATCCTTCACCCAACAAAAAAAAGACCAAAAAAAGCCTGCAATTTTTACCATGAAAAAAAAATTTCTACTCAAAATTTCACAAATTTTTTCGACTATTTTAAGCATCATTCTCATTTGAAAAAAAAAATTCATCATTAAATCTGGGATAAGCAGTCGCAAAAAAAAAAAACATTTTTGAGGAAAAAATTTTTTTTTCCAATTTAGGATTGTACAGAAAGTTTGTTCGTGACAGCGGCGGTAACTGTCAAACAAGGGAAACTGATTATCATTAATTGAGGCTAAAGAGAAGTAGTTTCAAGTGTCAAAGATAGAGAAAATGACGACAATGAAATAATTTTGTAAATTAAAAATGACTGACTTAATAAAATAAAAATGTAATTATATGAATTATGATTGAAGACAAGTGTGAATCGAGTATTCCTTGTTCACCGCTGTTGGGCCGAGTAACCGGTCTAGTTGTTGAGTCGTGTTATACCCAGTTTATACGACGTACATTAGGCATGAATGGCATCTACTCTGCTCAGTTGAATGAGAGCAATTTAACTTCTTTAGGTTGCTTAATCGGTAGGAAGTCACATCAGTCCTCACATAGGTATATAAACTCGCTAAAGCTCTGCCACCTTTTTTTATTCCGGCATATCAACTGTACTCACGCGTCCATCAGCAGACCAATGCCACGGGGGCTCACGCGAGAGCAAAAAAATCTATTGTCCCACCGCGGACTTTCTGGGTCACTAAGATTATTAGCAAACTTTACGCCTTCAGGCGGGCCATTAAGCCCAGCTCTCTATACCCGTGTGCCGGCAAGCGTTTGAGAAAAAAAAAAACCACCTGAACTTTCAGCTAAAAATCCTGAGGTAAATTTAATCACTGCTTGCGCTCGCCGATCGTGAGGGATTGCGCGAGCTTAAAAGAACGGGCGAAAACAATTTCTTTTATAGAAAAAAAATACGAAAACAAATTAGCATCACATTCTTAATCAAGAACTTGTAGTTTTTGACAACTATCGCTGGAATTTAATTCTGAGATAAATTTTTTCTTCAACATTTATATTTCGATTTATGTAATTTTATGTAGTTTTTCGAGGATATCATGAAAACTAAGCGAGATAACGAAAAATATTATAGAAATAAAATGATAGTGAATTTAATTTTCTACAAAAAATTATGAATAAAATTTTTTGATATTTTAGTTTGTTTTTGAGATATTTTAAAAAATAACAAATTTCAACAAAAAAAACCATAATATCTCGAAAACTAAGACTAATATAAAAAAATTTACTCAACGTTTTTCATAGAAAATTTAATGCAAAATTATTCAACACTAATGATATTTTTCATTATTTTACATATTTACCAAGTTATCGCTGAAAAACTAAAAAAAAAAAGACACGAAAACTGTTAGATTTGCACGGGGTACACTTTTTAAATGAAAAAAAATCCGGACATCTGTTCAAAACTAATAAAATGTTTTCATAATGATTATTATAAAGTTTGATGGAGAAACAAAACTTTTTTTTCAAAGTGAGCATCACCCTTGACACATCAATTTTCAGTTAAGATCCAGTTATCGACGACTATCGCGCGCGCGGTTACATAAATTCAGGCATTGCACATAGACCACACACGGCTTCCGCTTTAGGGAGTGGAGCATCCGCGGTCACAAAATTAAATAGCCACTGACAATAATAATTATCTGGCGCAGCATATCGAGAGAGAGAACTGACCATCGATTGACCCAATTCCACGATCTTCATACAAGCATACACAATTGATTAATTGAAACCTGTATCCCCGCGTTAATTACCATACACTTAACCCACTGGAAATGACATGAAATTAATCACACGATCAATCAATCCCGCAACACGAAAACCCCATCATATTTGACGGAGCAAAAAAAATAAAATCGATTGAAAGAATTTTCTGATGGGTGGGTGATTTATCTTGGCTGCATCTTTGCTCAGGGATTAATTGCACACCACCGGCAATCGAGGACTTTCCACATGACCTGTTTGACGAGAAGCACCGGCAAGAGGGTGCCGTGGTAGTCCACGTGATTGTGTCTCTCTACCTCTTCATCGCGCTCGCAGTCGTGTGCGAGGAATTTTTTGTACCTGCAGTAGAAAAAATATGCCATGGTAAGCGCAAAAAAAAATTTCATTGTCAAAAAATTCAATGGTAAAATGACCTCGCAGCACTGTCCATGTCAAAGGACGTCGCAGGCGCGACATTTATGGCAGCAGCAACATCAGCACCCGAGCTCTTTGTCAACGCAATCGGAACTTTTATCACCGAAGGTGATATCGGCGTAGGTACAATAGTGGGCTCGGCGGTCTTCAATATCCTGGCGGTGCCTGCCTGCTGTGGAATTGGCGCAGGAATGGTGAGATGCAAAGCCAAAGCAACCACAGAATGCCATTAACCTCTTGTTCTCTTCAATTAAAAGCACCTACATCGACCTAGACAGAGATTAATTCTCCCCTCAAATCTCTTACCATTTTTTATTTTCACTGATATCTTGATAAGGATGCAAGTTTGATAAATTTTGTTAATGACCTTTTTTGTAGCTAATAAAATTCTCTATAAAAAAGGTTTCTTAATGAAAATTACTAGTTCAAGTAGTTTTGAAGATATTTTGATTTAAAACCGCTAAATTTTTTATTTATGCTCGTATTTTTAATTCAAACACGCGATATTGTTTTTTAAAATATCTCGATAAGGATGCGAAATATGTCAATTTTGATAAATATCTTTTTTATAGATGATAAAAATTATCTACAAAAAAGGTTTATTGAATAAAATTTTTATCTTCAGTAGTTTTGACGATATTTCGACGATAAAAAATTGACTTCCATTTCGGCTACTGTCGAATGGTTTTTTATGGCTATTAATTTTTTTTTACGTGGGATTAAAATTATTCAGGTTGTTCCCCTGGACTGGTGGCCAGTGAGCAGAGATTGCCTGGCCTATGGCGTAACCGTAGCCATTTTAATCTGCATTATTCATGACGAGAGGGTGGAGTGGTACGAGGCGTTGTGCCTAGTGCTTCTATACATCGTTTACATCGCTGTCATGTATTGGGACAAGTCCTTCCAGCGCTGCACGCGATTTCGAACAAAGAGCAGCGCCTCCACGGACGACGGACACATCGCACCAGGTCTGTTGCACTCTCTCTCTCTCTCTCTCTCTCTCTCTCTCTCTCTCTCTCTTTGAATCTAGTTATTATTTCGTGACCTGGTCACCCGCGGGGCTATATATTGATTGGCCACGGCCTGTGTGGCCGTTGAATAATGCAGGCATGTTGAGTGTGAACAATCAAGATTTCTTTTTCCCCCTAACCCCAATTTTTTCACATTTAACACTGCCTCACACAGGAAATGCCGGAGAAATTCACTTATCACAACCCGATAAATTACAAGCGGCTGAGCGAACCGAACAAATCGCTACAATTGACGTGCCCCTGCAAAATGGTGGGACAAAAAATCAAGAAGAGAACCACGAACCCGGTGAGTTGGATTTTTTTTTCCCTCTTGCAATTTCCCAACCCGATAAAATAAAAAAAAAAAAAAAACACGAAAACTGGAAAATTATGGGGTCTTTCCTTGACGATTTCATGATTTTTCAGTTTTTTGCAGATAACTCGGTAACTAGGCGATATATCGAAAAATATTATTCAAGTTAAATAATAGGAAATTTAATTTTCTACAAAAAATGTAGAGTAAAATTTTTTAATTTTTTCAGTTGTATTCGAGATATTTTGAAAAATTTCAAAAAATCGTTATATCTCAAAAACTACGAGAGATATAAAAAAATTTTATGAGACATTTTTTGTAGAAAATTTAATGCTTAATCATTTAATTCGAATAATGTTTTTAGTTATTTTACATATTTACTGAGTTATCGCAAAAAAACTAAAAGATACATAGCTATAATGGAATTTGCACAGAGTACGAGTACAAACTCTTGGTTTGGCCGGCACGTGGCAGTTGGATTCACAAAACCGCGTGGATTCTAACATGGCCCATTCATCTGGTCTTCATGTGTACCATTCCCGACTGCAACAAGCCCCGATTCAAGAATTGGTTCCCCATAACCTTCGTCATGTGTATCATTTGGATCGGATCGTTGAGTTACGTCGTCGCGTGGATGATTACAATCATTGGTAGGTCTAAAATCAACGAAAAAATAAATTTTTACGTCATGGAAAACCCGATTTTCAGGCGACACTTTAAAAATTCCGGACTCCGTGATGGGTATCACGTTTCTCGCCGCTGGCACGAGCGTTCCCGAGGCCGTTTCGAGCGTAATTGTGGCGAAACAAGGTGAGTTGTCGATATTTTTCACACCACATTGGATTGTAAGGTTGAATTTTAGGGCATGGATCCATGGGCATCAGCAATTCCATCGGATCGAACACCTTTGATATTCTCCTGTGTCTCGGGCTGCCCTGGCTGATCAAATCGTCGTTCTCACCTACGCAACCGGGCCGCCACTACATCAGCATCAACTCTGGTGGGCTGGAGTACAGTGCCATATCGCTGCTGTCAACTCTGATGCTTCTTTACATCGCATTCGCTTCCAACAAATTCCAGCTCGACCGCAAAGTTGGACGTGCCTGTCTCTGCATGTACGCCGTCTTCCTCATTCTTGCCTCGCTTATCGAGCTCAATGTATTCTTCAGGGTGAATCTACCCACCTGCCAAAGGACGGTAAAGTGAGTCGATAAATCAATCAAGGTATAATGGATTTATTAAAAAAAGAAAACAAAACAAAAAAAACAAATATATACGTATGAGAGGTGTCACTGTGGTTTCTCTAGCAATGACTCTGTATAGAATCTCAAAAATTCACCCTCTGTTATTTTTTTTTTCCCCGTTCTTTGTGTATACATTTTTTTATCGTCATTTCTCAGTGCATATTATGGTCTCAAGATTTGCTCCGTTTTATATTTAAGATACTCCGGATCGTTTATAGTATTATTATTATTGATTGTCTATAGATAATTAATTAATTATGATTTATGTAATTAATCAAAATATTTGTCAGTCTCGAAATTTTCAAGAATTATTGGTATATAATTACTATATGTATTTGATATCGCGTATAACTAAAGTCAAAAAGGCATATATGAAAAATTATTTTTTTTTTTAAATCAAAATATCTTTAAAACCGTAATATATAAAAATTTTTATAAAGAGATACTTTTTGTAGAGAATTTTATTAACTACAAAAAAGATCCTTAACAAAATTTATCTAATTCGCATCCTTATCAGGATATTAGCCAATAAAATATCGTGTGTCTAAAGCCCAAAAAAGATAGTTATAAAAAATTGCTGTTTTAAAAACTAAAATATCTTCAAAACTACTGAAGATAAAATTTTTTTTCAAGAGACCTTTTTTGTAGAAAAGTTTTTTAGCTACAAAAAAGGTCCTTATCAAAATCCATCTAACTCGTATCCTTTATCGAGATATCAAGTAAAGAAGTCTTAACTCTTTCGTTAGACACGGGATATAATTTTAAAAACGATTTCATTGAAAATTAATTAGTTTTCTCTATATAAATTCTTTTTTTTTTTTTCTTTTTTATATTCATATATATCCCTAGTTTTAAACTGGATCAGAGAGTATTGCAGTCGTGCGTCAAACAACGAACACATATTTATAGAGGAAAAAAAAATGAAAAACTTTTTTTTTCCTCCTATATAAAATATCAAATCAAATAATTTGATGTATCATCACACGCACTTTAAAAACAATCATAAAAACAAAATGGAGCAAAATATCTGTAGCTAGACATCAGGATAAATTTAGTAATTTAAGATGAATAAATTGCAGTAATAAATTATTATAAAATCAAATACAAACCATAAATATATATATATATATACATATCGGGTGTGACAGTGCACTCTTGCAGTTATAACACGTTCCAATTCGAATCGATTTCCGTGGACTCTACCCAGAGTCCTCGACCTTGATGGTACAATTTTTAACAAAACTGGCGCCCGCAGAAAATGTATCTCGCGGAAATATTGCCTCGTTCTATTAACTCATGCTGAAATCATAAAAAAACAATTAGAAAAAAAACATCGCAGAAAAATGCCATCAAATCTGCTCGAGCCGACCCGGAAAAACGTCGCGCCAGACAGCGCGGTGCCAGCAACCCTGAGGCCGACCCCTGATAGCTTTAAATAACAATCCGCCTCTGCCCTCTCCCTCGTGCAAAGTCGATCTGTAGGTCATCGAGCCATCCATGGCCAATATCCAAATCGAAAAAACCCTTGGATATCTTTTTGCCCTCGAAAAAAAAATCAGAAACAATAATTGAACTATAATAAAAGTGTGTGTGTACGCGCGCGTCAGCGTTTGGATCTGCAATGCGGCGTTGCCGGTGAATCCGCGGATGCCCTGGCCTCTCTAGTCACGTTTACGTGCGAGAGCCTGCCCCAACGGCGGTATATAGGTGAGCAAGGGGTGTGCAAGCATGTGCCAACACGAAAGGTGGAAGGAAGACAGGCAAAGTCGATCCATGCGCTGGACGCGGAGACGCCATGCGCACCCTTGTGCCTCTCTTTGTTGCTCTGGTGCCCCACCATCTCCCACCCCTGAACTACCAGCCGAGCACCCCCCGGTGCGGGACCGGAGAACCAGTGTTGCCTACCACGGCGCGGAGACCAACACTTGCCGGTTAAACGTCGATTTTCTTCCTAAAACGAAAATGTGCAAAGTTAATTTTACAACGGGCCAGTGACCGCAATCTCTCGGCCCAACTTACCGCTCAAAACACCTTTTTTTACCTTGGAAAAGTGCACGAAAATGACGCACGCTACGTGACGCACGCCATCGTCGTGGAGGTACACCACTTGATTTGCCTGACGGACCTCTTACTCCTTTTTCTCCCTCGGCGCGCGCGGCTGTGACCCAGTGATATCGAGAGCGCTGCGGGAGCGCACCGCATCACCCATCATCATCCGACATATCTAAAAAAAATTATTAAATAATTAATAAACAAAATAACTCATCATATCCACACCTGAAAACACCATCACGTCGTGTATGATTATTGATTATGAGGCAAACTCTAGGAATTAAGTGACATTCAAGATACTTTTATCTATATTACTGGGTGCCTAATGTTCTAACTTAGTGCCTAATGTATATATATGATGGATACATATGTATATTGAACGTGCAATAATCCTGCAGGAGCAGTTTCATACAAAAGTGTATGTTTTATGATTTTTGCTTTTATACGATTTTTTTTTCTATTTGTTTTTCAAAGCACAAGTTGATCGTGTAAGTTGATTCTTTTTATTTATTGCATATCGTGTTCAATTGGTGATTAAATATTGTATACACGCGGATCAAAGGCGATACTGAGACAAGATTATATATATATTGGAATACACGAATGTCCGCATTGCTGAGCCTTGGATCCGCGCTCTTAAATTCCACTGGAATTACAAAATTTAGTGATGTCACAATTAATGCTATGCAATCTTGCAAATACGTCGAATGCAGGAAATGATACGAATAATAACGCCAATACAAATAGCAGCATGGAGGACGATGATTCTTATCCGCTGCCTACAATTTATCGGTAAGTTTTTATCGTAAAAACTTTTATCAAACTACTTTTAAAATATATATCTTTGATTTATTGAAATATTCCGGTGCTTTTAAGAATTTAGGTCAAGGGTATGACTAAAAAAGTTTGCTTCAAGATTTTTATATAAAAAACAGCTTGAAAAATTCTCTGATGTCCCGAGGTAGAAGTACAGAGAGCGCGAGTGGATAGAGAAAAAAGCGCGCAAAGAGCATTGTTCGGCGTGAAAGAATAGAGAAGTGATTCACACTAGGCCGGTGTTTGTTTAGAGTCATTCAGGCACAAAAAGCGACACCTATTCAGCCGTGTTATCACTTGCGATTGTCGGTGCTTTAATTGGAGACACGCTTGCAGAGGCCGCAAGGCGTCTGTACAAGAAATTTCTTATCTTGGTTTGTGTGTGCAGGTGTCGTGCTCCCATAGCAAGCCTTGACTGCATGGAAGAGTTCAATGGCGGCAGCGGAGGCCTGGACTCTGGTGTGCACTGCAGCACGACGCAACAGAGCACAAAGGAACAGTTGCTGACAGGGTGCATGAGTAACCCGGGCCAACGTCTGCAACATCCATCGCCTGGTATTCGCTACCGCAACCTTGGCAAAAGTGGTCTACGAGTGTCCAATGTTGGATTAGGTATGTGTTTTTGGTTGACATTAATTCACCTCGTGCCCAAGTCAAGCGCAACTTGTATCGATTTGTTAGACCGCACTTTCCAGCGATACTCTCTGCGGAAAACAGACGAGTTTAGTGGAAAACTTCCTCAAACACGATATAGAGACACTTACTCTCAAGCGTCGATATACCAATTCTTCTATTGTTTGAGGCTTCGGTTTTTTTTTATTCTTGTATTTGTGTCAATATTGTTCAAGTTGATGCTTTGTGTCTATGACGTGAAACTCACTTGAACGAGTATTCAGAGAGGCTATAAATAAATACTCTCGGCGACATTACGAAAGTTGTCAAGCCAATTGACGTTAAGTCTATTATATTGAGAGAAACTTGTTTTCAATTAAAATCTATACAATTGTCAGGCTTTGTAGTATTATTTTTTTTTTTTTTAGAACTATCTACCTTTATCGTTGATGTAAAATTTTTTTTTCATTTCCTTCTGAACAAAAAAAGAATATAAAAAACAAATAGTTTAATTAATTAGATATCTCGAATTATAATGAAAATTTTTACTTCTATTAAAATTGACTTTAAAGTTTTTAATTAAAAATTCAACTTGATTTTAATTTTAAATTTATCTTAAATTTGTATTTTTATTTTATATAAAATCAAAATTTAAATTTAAATTGAAATTCAAGTTGAAATTAAAATAGCAAAAATTTAATGTAAAATTGAAGTTACAAAAAAAAATTAAGTTTAAATTCAAGATAAAATCAAAGTTAAAAATAAAATTGGTGTTAAAATTTAAATTTGTACTGGCGTATGATTTTTTTTGGGCAAAATTATCCGTTCCAATTAAAGACAATTCTCTTAAAAATCTACTGATCAATCGAAGACATAATTTGGAATTGATGTAGAAACTGTTTGATACAAAATATAAGAAACACAGTGAAAACTAAGAAAAATAAAAAGCATTAATTAAAATATTCCAACGACTTATTGAGCGAGTGTATTTGGATAACTTGGGTTTTAGCTGCTTATATTTATTTAGTACAGCGAGGGAAACCTTTCTCAAGCATATAATGCAATAATTGCACAAACTCGCAAATATACTCGAGGCCAAGAAAATAATAATCCTCCACCACAAGAGTTCAACCCAATTAGCCATTCAAACGCAAATAAAAAAAATCTTTCCTTCAAACAAGGTCAGCAAAATAACTCGAGTGTCATTGATTAACACGAAACGTATTGTAACGACCGGGATGGGAAAGAGAGCTCGATTTTCGAGGACTTGCAGTGCCACTTCACTTTTGATCGCAAATCGATACCACCCATCGGATATATGTGTCAAGTGTATTTAATTGGCCGCGTGAATAACAGTCGTTTAATACCCCACAGGCACCTGGACGACATTTGGTGGCATGGGTGGTTGCAGTAGCGAGGAAACGGCCGAGGCCGTGGTGGCCTTGGCCTACGACAGTGGTATCAACGTGTTTGACCTGAGTGAGGCCCACAGCGGTCACCGTGCCGAGACTCAGTTGGGTCGAATTCTCCTCCGACGCGCCTGGAACCGTTCCAGCTACGTTGTCACCACGAAAATCTACTGGAACACCAAGTACGAGAATTTTTTCTATTTTCTCCAAGGCCTCAATGCGACTATTTTAACCAACTGCTGCATATCTAAATTTAAATACAAACCTGACTGCACTGCACGAATCTTTTGCTTAAATTAAACCAACTTATTTTGAGCAATAGACAGAGAAATATCTGTATCAGCTACTTCAACTTGTTTCAATTGTTAATTACATTGTATATTTCACATGCCCAAAACCTTGCGCTCATTCTGATAACTCTCTGTCGCCCCTACCACACAAACGATAAGAGTAATCTGCCATTGTTTTTATTGCCCAAAGTTTTCCATTGTATATCCGCCTATTTGTTTGTTGGTTCTTGTAGGAGCGAGGGTCGTGGGCTGTCACGAAAACACATCATCGAGTCGGTGCAAGCGTCGTTGGCAAGATTGCAACTGTCCTATATTGACATCGTTATGATTCACAAAGTTGATCCCATGTGCCCGATGGAAGGTAAGCAAAAATTTTGCTGACTCTCAGCGTGTATATGTGTGGACATTGCGATCGATAAATGCGCATCTGCAATAATATGGCTGATGCAGCTATCCACAAGCGGATAGTCGTGGAAAATTTTCTCATTGCACGATAAATGATCGTAATTTTTTTTTAATTTGTTTAGAAGATTTTTGAGATGTTGATGTTCGGAAAATTCCCGAAAAAAAAAATTCAAAAAATTCCTCCTCGAGTGATTTTTATCTAATTGATTGTTTTAATTGACCCAGAAATTGTTCGAGCTATGAACTACGTCATAAGCAAAGGCTGGGTCATGTATTGGGGCACATCGCGCTGGTCTCCCGTAGAAATTATGGAGGCCTACACCAACTGCCGTCAGTTTAACTGCGTAACCCCGATCGTCGAGCAGGCCGAGTATCATCTTTTTTACAGGGACAAGCCCGAGCTGTACATGCCCGAGTTGTACAATAAAATCGGTATGTTTCCATCAAGATTTTTATCTGAATCAAAATTTGAGTCGGTTTTTCTTCTCGGGATAGGAGTTGGATTGATGGCTTGGTCGACTGTGACAATTGGTATGGTGTCAGCGAAGCCCGACGATTGCGGGGTGTCCTTCCTCTCGCGATCCTCGTACAAGGTAAGCTGTAAATCGGTAATATCGGTGGGAATTTTTAAAATAATATTTTTTCTCTTATTAGAACAAGTACTCGTCGTTCAGTTGGACGGAAGACGAGACACAGTCGTTGTACAAAGAGGTAAATACAGTTATATCTTCCTTTTTCTTATTTCCGCCATTAGAGGCCTGGAAAAATGGACAGTATCAATTAATTTACTCAAGAACTAATTAATTAATTAATTATTAAAATCGGTCCATTAATGATTTTTGTTGTAAAGTAGATCAATCTGCAATATTTCATCAAATTGTATCATTAATATAAAAAAAACGTAACCGGGTCATTCATTAAAGATTATTTGAGGGTTATTATCGAATTTCAAATTGAATTAAATGTAAAAATAAATTTTGCAGTATTTAATAGAGAAGAAAAAATTTTTTTTTCATCATATTTTCAAATGGGCTTATATCCGTTGGATATCTCGCCATTTTTGTTATTTTTTTTTGATTTTTTGGTAATAACTCGGTAACTACACGAGATAATGAAAAATTTTATAGAAGTAAAAAGATAGGGAATTTTATTCTCTAGAAAAAATGTAGAATAAAATTTTTTGATATTTTGCATAGTTTTCGAGATATTTTGAAAAATTAAAATTTCAAAAAAACCGTAATATCTCGAAAACTGTGATTAATATAAAAAAATTGGTCAAACGTTTTTTGTAGGAAATTTAATGCCCAATCATTTAACTTCTATAATATTTTTCGCTATCTCGCTTGGTTATCGAGTTATCAACAAAAGACCAAGAAAATTCACGAAAACAACTAGATTTCCAAGGGGTACCACTTTCAAAATTTCTCAAAAAAAAAAAAAAAATTTTTTTTTCTTCAAACATGATGAAATTTATTATTTAAAGTAATTCAACTCAAAAAACCGGAAATTACTTCTTTTTCCACGTTATATCGAAAATCAAGCATATAATGCAATAATTGCACAAACTCGCAAATATACTCGAGGCCAAGAAAATAATAATCCTCCACCACAAGAGTTCAACCCAATTAGCCATTCAAACGCAAATAAAAAAAATCTTTCCTTCAAACAAGGTCAGCAAAATAACTCGAGTGTCATTGATTAACACGAAACGTATTGTAACGACCGGGATGGGAAAGAGAGCTCGATTTTCGAGGACTTGCAGTGCCACTTCACTTTTGATCGCAAATCGATACCACCCATCGGATATATGTGTCAAGTGTATTTAATTGGCCGCGTGAATAACAGTCGTTTAATACCCCACAGGCACCTGGACGACATTTGGTGGCATGGGTGGTTGCAGTAGCGAGGAAACGGCCGAGGCCGTGGTGGCCTTGGCCTACGACAGTGGTATCAACGTGTTTGACCTGAGTGAGGCCCACAGCGGTCACCGTGCCGAGACTCAGTTGGGTCGAATTCTCCTCCGACGCGCCTGGAACCGTTCCAGCTACGTTGTCACCACGAAAATCTACTGGAACACCAAGTACGAGAATTTTTTCTATTTTCTCCAAGGCCTCAATGCGACTATTTTAACCAACTGCTGCATATCTAAATTTAAATACAAACCTGACTGCACTGCACGAATCTTTTGCTTAAATTAAACCAACTTATTTTGAGCAATAGACAGAGAAATATCTGTATCAGCTACTTCAACTTGTTTCAATTGTTAATTACATTGTATATTTCACATGCCCAAAACCTTGCGCTCATTCTGATAACTCTCTGTCGCCCCTACCACACAAACGATAAGAGTAATCTGCCATTGTTTTTATTGCCCAAAGTTTTCCATTGTATATCCGCCTATTTGTTTGTTGGTTCTTGTAGGAGCGAGGGTCGTGGGCTGTCACGAAAACACATCATCGAGTCGGTGCAAGCGTCGTTGGCAAGATTGCAACTGTCCTATATTGACATCGTTATGATTCACAAAGTTGATCCCATGTGCCCGATGGAAGGTAAGCAAAAATTTTGCTGACTCTCAGCGTGTATATGTGTGGACATTGCGATCGATAAATGCGCATCTGCAATAATATGGCTGATGCAGCTATCCACAAGCGGATAGTCGTGGAAAATTTTCTCATTGCACGATAAATGATCGTAATTTTTTTTTAATTTGTTTAGAAGATTTTTGAGATGTTGATGTTCGGAAAATTCCCGAAAAAAAAAATTCAAAAAATTCCTCCTCGAGTGATTTTTATCTAATTGATTGTTTTAATTGACCCAGAAATTGTTCGAGCTATGAACTACGTCATAAGCAAAGGCTGGGTCATGTATTGGGGCACATCGCGCTGGTCTCCCGTAGAAATTATGGAGGCCTACACCAACTGCCGTCAGTTTAACTGCGTAACCCCGATCGTCGAGCAGGCCGAGTATCATCTTTTTTACAGGGACAAGCCCGAGCTGTACATGCCCGAGTTGTACAATAAAATCGGTATGTTTCCATCAAGATTTTTATCTGAATCAAAATTTGAGTCGGTTTTTCTTCTCGGGATAGGAGTTGGATTGATGGCTTGGTCGACTGTGACAATTGGTATGGTGTCAGCGAAGCCCGACGATTGCGGGGTGTCCTTCCTCTCGCGATCCTCGTACAAGGTAAGCTGTAAATCGGTAATATCGGTGGGAATTTTTAAAATAATATTTTTTCTCTTATTAGAACAAGTACTCGTCGTTCAGTTGGACGGAAGACGAGACACAGTCGTTGTACAAAGAGGTAAATACAGTTATATCTTCCTTTTTCTTATTTCCGCCATTAGAGGCCTGGAAAAATGGACAGTATCAATTAATTTACTCAAGAACTAATTAATTAATTAATTATTAAAATCGGTCCATTAATGATTTTTGTTGTAAAGTAGATCAATCTGCAATATTTCATCAAATTGTATCATTAATATAAAAAAAACGTAACCGGGTCATTCATTAAAGATTATTTGAGGGTTATTATCGAATTTCAAATTGAATTAAATGTAAAAATAAATTTTGCAGTATTTAATAGAGAAGAAAAAATTTTTTTTTCATCATATTTTCAAATGGGCTTATATCCGTTGGATATCTCGCCATTTTTGTTATTTTTTTTTGATTTTTTGGTAATAACTCGGTAACTACACGAGATAATGAAAAATTTTATAGAAGTAAAAAGATAGGGAATTTTATTCTCTAGAAAAAATGTAGAATAAAATTTTTTGATATTTTGCATAGTTTTCGAGATATTTTGAAAAATTAAAATTTCAAAAAAACCGTAATATCTCGAAAACTGTGATTAATATAAAAAAATTGGTCAAACGTTTTTTGTAGGAAATTTAATGCCCAATCATTTAACTTCTATAATATTTTTCGCTATCTCGCTTGGTTATCGAGTTATCAACAAAAGACCAAGAAAATTCACGAAAACAACTAGATTTCCAAGGGGTACCACTTTCAAAATTTCTCAAAAAAAAAAAAAAAATTTTTTTTTCTTCAAACATGATGAAATTTATTATTTAAAGTAATTCAACTCAAAAAACCGGAAATTACTTCTTTTTCCACGTTATATCGAAATAAAAAATTTGCATTTTGGAAAAATACCACGTAAAAAAAACGTATGTAGACTGATAAATTGTGTGATACAGAGTCGTCGTGATCCGCTGGCGCAAGAGTTCAAGGACAAGTCGATGGACGAGGAGCCACGAAAGTATTCTGACAAACTGCGTGACGTGTGTGCCCTGGCGGACAGGTTAGGATGTTCCTTCGGGCAGCTGGCAATTGCGTGGTCCCTGAAGAATGAAAGTGTCCAGTGCCTTCTTCTCGGAGCGTCGAACATAGACCAACTGTACGAGAGTCTCCAGAGTTTACAGGTACACACAATCCCAAAAAAAGACAAAAAAGTTCAATAACATGCAAAATTGAGGGTAAAAAAAATTTCTAAACAGCTTATACCGAAGCTCAACACAAATATGATGAATGAAATCGAGAGGATCCTCGAGAACAAACCGTCCCGGCCACCCATGGTGTCCACCCTGGCACTCAGATGACAATCGATCTGCCCCCATGGCAGCACTGGGGGCAGTATAGACGACGGCGCGGGCAGTCCCAAGAGCGAGGCTGGCCAGAGTCAGGATCAGGAGACGACCAAAGAAGTGACCAATAAGCTACCCTTCTGTGAGATACAATGAGTGACTTACTCTTGCGGTTAATCCATAAATAAATTATTGTTGATTATCATCAGAGGGTCTGGGAGCTGCGTCATCCACGCGAACCAACTGAAAAAAGAAGAAATTATTAAGTTTTGCCACGTGTACACTCAATCGAGCATTTTTGGGACGACGCTACCCTTTCAGGCCTTAATGATTAACTCGAAGCAATTTACGTGAATAGTCTGACAAAATGTCCGTTAAATTCACGCGATTTTATCGTTTGACATTGTGCGTAAGGTCAAACATGTAATTTTGATTGTAAAAGAAAAAAATAAGAAATCGAAAAAATATATATATAATATGATGTTAAAATTTTAAATTAAAAGTTTGGTTTTTATTTATTAATACACTGGATTTATTAGTGAATTATTATGAAATTTTCAATCAATCATTAATCATTAGAAACCAAACTTTTATATTAAAACGAGAAAAACTTGAAGAAATTTTTCACATTTTTGCTGTAAGCCATAAAAAAAACAACCAAGATTCACGTTTAATCAAATTAATAACACACCTTCTCTAATAATAATTAAAGATTTTAAAGAAAAATGGAAGAAAAAATTATCAACCACTGCAATTAGTTTAAATAGTTCTTTGAACTGTTGTAGAGCCCGTTGACACAGCTATTAATTGAGTAATTAAATTTTTCTTGTAGTTTGATATAAAATATTGCCACATTTGAATACCAATTGAATAATTTAAAATTCGATAATCGTAAAAAAAAATAAATAAAATTTTTAATATCCAACTAATTCAATCGTGAGATTTTTCGGGTGCTAATATAATAAAAAAAAATATATTTAATAAAAAAAATATAGAACAACGGAATTGTCGAATTTATTTCACTGATTTATCGACAATTAATATAATTAAATTGCACATTTATCTGCAACACTACTGAAAAAATAATTAATTAATTGAATTATAAATATTATTGCGGTGCGAATCGATCCGAGCATACTGGCCCTCCAAACGTAATTTTTAATTGTTCATTATTGCTCACTCATATAAAAATACATTGCGTAGCATTAAAAAAAAAAATTGCATACACGGGATTCGAGAGTATTAAAATTAATAAATTCGTAGACAGAAATATTTAAAAAAATTAAAAAAAAAAAAATTTTCACACAATTATGCAGCTATGTCGATATAACTTTTACAATTGAAGTTTTGCATGGGCCATTATTATAATAAATAATTAAATAATACGATAATAAATTAAAAAAATTGTTAAGAATCTCTATTCTCCTGAAAAATAAATAGAATAATAAATTAATCCAATTAAACGAAAAAAAAAAAAAAAAAATACTAATTTTCAAAAAGTGAAAAAAAATATTTAGATTTAAGAAAATTTTATTGATTTTTTACTTATCGTTTTTTTTTTTCTTCTATTGAAATTATTTAAAACTGTTTTATCCGCTTGCAATAATGATAAAAAAATAAATAAAAAACGAAACGAAGATAATTAATTAAATATTGATAATAAAACAATAGAAACAATTCAATATTTTACACGTAAAAACAATAATAATAACAATACACTGGAGCAGGAGGATTTTCAATTTAATATTTAATTAATAATATATATTGTACTAATAATATTAATACGTTGAATCGCAACCTATATATATTTTTTATCGCAAATCTAATCTAAAAAAAAAAAAAACTAACGGTCATCACGAAATACTACGGATCGCAGAAAGTTATCAGGATCACACTTATTTAGACTGCCTTAAAACAATTCTGTAAATAAACTATAAGTCTCAAAGGAGGAACATCTCTGTTATATTCATGTCATCCAGAATCTGGCCAAACCGATGAATATCACGTTTCAAACTCAAAATAGCATAGAAAAAATTTTTTTTGCAATTAAAAATTGAAATATCTTTAAAAGTACTTGAAATAGAAATTTTTCTTAAGAGACCTTTTTTGTAGTAAATTATATTATCTACAAAAAAGGTCCTAAACAAAATTTACAGAAATCACATCCTTATCAAGATAATAACAAAAAAAATGTTTGCTTCTCCGGCCAATACGCAGTTTTGAGTTTTGACACGCGATATTCACGATTTTCCTCGCAATTTCCCGGACCACGTGACCGACTATGCGCGGGCGGTTTACGCCATGATCAGATCGACCAAAAATAAAATTATACCGCAGAAAAAAAATTGAAAAAATCGACTTGGCCAGTGTGTGGGAAAAGTGGATACAAGAGAGTGGCGCGTTTTGATTGATGCGAATGAAATATACAATACGATAATTAGCATGTGTTCCCCTGCGCGGGTAAAATTATCTCGCGTCGAGCGCGTGTTTAACTTATTCAAGCCTTTTCTAATAGATAGGTATGCATATAATATCTGCGAATAATTCAAGCTGCAAAAAAAATAATTAACTGTCAACAGGACTTTGGTCAGAATAAATTTTTACTTTATCTCTAATTGATTCTCTGATGGCAATTATATATATACACACATGCGTGTGTTTCTTATCTTCAAAAGCATGGAAATTATACATTCGTTTGAACTTAACATAGAAAAAACAAATATGTAATTCGATTTTGTCAGTAAACATTTGTTGGAAAAAAAAAAACCAACACCCGTAATATTTATTAAAAAGGACTGTTGTTGCATAATTTTTCGGGAAAAAAATTTTTTTAACAGCCAGAAAGAGAGATAAAACTACCCGTTAAAAAAAAATGTATTGCATCGAATCAATTGGCAAATCAATTGAATCAAAATTGTTTTGAAAAAAACGTGCACCTAAAAATGCAATTAAAAAACACACATAATACTATAATATTATTATGTGACTTGATTTAACTAAAAGCAAAACTGCGATACAATAAAAAAATAAATAATAAATAAATAAAAACACTAAATGTTTGTCAAAATGCGAAAAAAAACAGCCAGAAAATCCAAAATCGCGTGACTAAAGCCAAAAAAATATAAAAACTATTTCTGCTTTAATTCAAAATATCTTCTAAACTATTAGATATAGAAATTTTTTGTAGGAAATCTTTTTTGTAAAAAATTTAATTGCCTACAAAAAAGGTCCTTAACAAAATTTATCCAACTCGCATCTTTATCAAGATAAAAGCCAAGTAAAAAAAAGTCCTCATTTATTGACATATTACGCTCGTTTGGTTTTAGACACGCGAAATATTCATCACAAAAATATCCATGTTGTGTGTGCTGTAAATGTCAATTTTTTACCATCACGTCAAATCTTTCTCAAACATAATTATAAAAAAAAAAAAAACAAAAGTGGAGGTATGATATTTATATTGAAAATAATAAAAGACATTTGTGCGCACTGGTTGACAGTGCCTTTTGATACTGACGATCAAAAAGATGCATTGATTACGATAAAAATAAAATAATAAGATTATTTAAAAGACAAAATAATGCACATATGAACAAACTATAATTGTTGGCGCGTAATAAAGTGATTTACATGGCAGAAAAAAAATGAAAAATGTCAAAAAACCGATGACCATATAACGAAAAAATTGATTAACATCCTTATCAACAGTCCTCAATCCTCTACTAGACTCGCAAAAGTTGTACGATAAAACACAGTAAAAACCGCCGATACGAGCAAAAAAAAAAATTATTACATTACTGTGCAGTCTTTTATTTCAACGACACACCTTCATTGACATTGTTTTCGTCATTTAATTTTTCTAATCAATCAACTGTCAATTTATTAATTACCCTAAATTAAAAATTAATGACTAGGATCTGTAAAACACGACAAAATAATCATATAAAGTCATAAGTGAGTGACGTGAAATTCGTTTGACAAGTTCCTTTGAACCCGCTGTGAATTAATACATCACTAATCTTGACACATGGGCAGATTAACAGGAAAGAAGACATTACACTCCATCATAATGGCAAAAGTGAGGAAGAGAGCGTACATAAAAAGACAGGAAATGCCCACTTGCCTATTCAACTGATACTTATACATTGCCGTAACGCCATAGAAGCCAATGACACAAATAATGATGGACATGACACTAAAAACAAGAGCGCCTGACTCTATCTCAACATCTTGTCGTGTCATAATTGATTTAATGGTCCAGGGAAGGCCCAAACACATCAGAACATCCAGTGTATTAGCTCCAAGTGTGTTGCTCATGGCCATATCTCCGTTACCTAGATCATAAAAGCTTATTAATTCTTCTTTAAAGCATATCAATTGACCATGAAGGTCGATAACCATGATTTTTATCGTATAAATATTCTCAACGCAATATCGAGCGATAAGAGAGCGTGTCAGCGAGTGCATTGACAACTAAATATCTTGCAAAAGAGTCTACCAAACGGTTATTAACCTTTATAAATACCTTGTCGCGATAGTATTACGATAGACACCAACTCTGGCATATTTCCTCCAACCGATAAAAACGTAACTCCCATAATGGAGTCGGCTATGCCAAGGGTATCGCCCACTACTGTCATCATCCAGCTCACGAGATATGAGGAAATGGCAATCCAAATGACACACATGATAAAAGTCAGTGGATACCATTTGCGAAGTGTCTTCAACCGTGTGTCAGGTATGGTGAGAAAAAGTACCACCTTCAGAGGCAAGGTTATGACAAAGTAGAATTTTATGAAAAATGTCGCATTGGTCGGCCATCTCAATGGGAAATCTAGAAGTAGAAAAATATTTATTTATGTTTGGGAAAAATTTTGATAACGTTTCAAACCCGGTTCAGAGTAATGCTCGAGTTTTTCACTGATTGAGCACGAATTTTCTTGCACTTCTTTGCTCCGAACGATTCTCATGCTATTGCGGTACTCGACCCCCAACGCCTCGTGGACAAAGGGCCGATAGAACTCTACGTGCTTCTCTTCGACACTAGACTTGCTGACTAAAAGAAAAAATCAAGTAGTTTCAATATTTTTTTTGAAGGGCTGTTTAGGATGAATTTTAAGAAGTTTAGTTGAGATAAGAAAATTTGTTACATTTTTTTGCTCTAATTTTTTGGCAATAACTCGATAAATAAGCAAGATAATGAAAAATGTTATTACAATTAAATGATTGGGGATTAAATTTTCTACAAAAAAGGTAAGAGTAAAATTTTTTGTATCTTCATTAATTTTTGAAAATTTCAAATTTTTCTAAATATTTAAAAAACGACTCAAAATATAGGAAAAATTGACTCTACATTTTTAATAGAAAATTTAGTTTCCTATCATTTGACTGTAATAACATTTTTTTAATGCAATGATTACTTTCTTCCCACACTGGATAACATCTGTACCGATCTGATAATCCAAAATAAAAATCCAAGCTTTGTGTTTAAATAATCACCATTATGTCAAAAAAAAAAATTATTTTTAACTATTCCTTTGATTAATACCTAAATTTATCTACCCAACTAAAAGAATCTGAAGTATTTTTTAATTTCTAATAATCCAAACCAGAGATATCTTAATCAAAAAACGTCATTTTTTAGCCTTGCAACTAAGTATAATGCCTTTAAAAAATCATCAAATATTTACCAGCCTCACAATCTAATTTTTTCTGCTTAGACAGCAACTCTTTGATCCTGTTGGCGATTTTTAGCAGCGATTCATTGAGGAAAAGTAGTATAAAATAGCCGGTGAATAGAATCATCAGGATTGTCGACTCGTACCACGTTATTCGTCCGTCCCACATGACAATAGTCAGGGCAGCCACGGAAATAATGTAAATAATGCAGTCCCTCGAGAGAATATAGGCATCCAGAGGAATTCCCTGCATGTAAAATTAATTATTGAAGCTTTATAACTGTAATTAGGTGACCTCAATTTACCTGCGCGGCGCAGAGGGCTCCAAACGCCGGTGTAGCAAAGGTATTAAACACAGCACCACCAACGACTGTTCCAACGCCGAGGTCGGATTCTGTGACAAATGTACCGACAACATTGACAAATAGCTCGGGAAAACAGCTGGCAGTTGCGAGAAAAGTTGCTCCCGCCACATCGGCGCTGATCTTTAAATCGGCACAGATGATATCGAGTGCAGGAAGAAGGTAATCATTGCAGACATATGCTGTCAGGAGGAAGCAGTAGATGCCAAAAAATGCGTGGAGCACGGCTGCACCCTGTTTACGCTGCTGTTTGGTAAATAAATCCGGTGGAAATTCTTCGATCGAGTGTAGAGAACAATTTAATTCATCATTCGTGTCAATGATTGTTGAAATGTTCCTCCGTGTTTTTATCCTATCAGCTAAAAATAATTTTAATTACAATTTTATCAATTATAAGAGATAAAAAAAAATCGAAAAGTCTTATCACAACTTACGTTCATAATCCGTGGCAATAGAAAAACCGAATAATAAGATTACCACAAAAAATTTATACAGTTTACAATTCATTTTTTGTTTTTTTTCTTTCAACTTTTTAATGTAATATCGCACTGTTTGTCACGGCAGTAGAGATCACTGATAAAACACACTGGACGTCACTTTTTTTGTTCGTTTTTTAAACTTTCAGTACGTTAATTGGCCACCAGTCAAAGAAACAGTGGACTATATTCGATGAAAAAATCATTATATTTGAGATACGAAAGCATATTTTTTAATCATATCTGCTTATATAATAAAATTGGCCATATCGGAATTGATAAGATGCAGTAGTATAAGAATATCTGATTATATCTTATAGAAAATATTATTTTCCCACCGTGACGTCACGTATAACATTGAAAATATTCATGAAAAAAAATAAATACAAGACAAAAAAAATTTTTTTCTTCTTAAAAATTGAACATTTGTTTTTTTCATAAATGGAATTTCTAATAAAAGTTATTTTATCTTTTAGATATCTTTTATGTAAAAAGATTTTTAGTGATATTGTGTGTCTAAAGCCAAAAAAGCGTCGACAAAAAACTATCTTGCTGTTTCAAATGAAAATATCTATAAAACTATTGAAGATAACAATTTGTCTCAAGATACCTTTTTTGTAGAGAATTTAATAATCTATAAAAAAGATTTCTTACAAAATTTACGTAAATCGTATACTTATCAAGATATTAATAAGTGAAATGCACCCTTTCGATTTTAGACACGCGACATTAAGAATAATTTCTAAAAAAAATATTATCAGATATAATTATAGCCAAATTTAATATAATCAGACAATAATTATATATATTAAGACGTCAAAAAAATATTGTATTCCGTCTATCCGAATTTTAGAACACCGAAAAACTCACTAGAAATAACACACTAGAAAAAAATAATTCAATGAACCAAGAAAATTTCGAAAATCAAGCATAAAACTTACATGCACTTATTCTTTTAACATAATTGCACATATTTATTTTCTATTGCCGCAATCAAATTGCATCGCGTTATTTTCCATACTCTTTAAAAACCACAACAACAAATAAAAAAAGAATTATCACCAAGTGATTATATCACATGACATATTTTCCTTTAAAATAAAATTATCCTTGCATTTTTTTTATCATTTTAACCATCAATGTAAATTGCATTGCATTTTATCTATATTCATTAAGCAGAAAATAATCGTATATAATTAAGATACGAAATTCCGCTAAAAACTTTGTCTACGATAAAATCTAAATATTTTTTTTTTATAATTGTACATTTCTTTTGTGCCATTGTAGCTGTCAAATTTAATTTTTTTCATTCTCTCCTTGTGTATAATAATTAATTTAAATGAAAACTTGAAGACAAATGATTGGATGTATACAATTGATGTATGTAAATAATCCACAAACAAATTGGAAGCATTATTGAGTATCATTTGACAGTTTCTTTCTTAGGACTCTTAGTTTTGCTGTACATGGCGTCTAAAAACAGTCCGGAAAACACGACAATCGTTCCTAACCACTGTCGGGGCAATAGGCTGTTGCCAAACAGCAAAACCGACCCGAGTATCGTGAAGAATTTCCTAGTGGTGGTGATGATGGAGCAGGGGAGCGGACCGAAGCCCGCGACAGTGAGGAAAATGAAGAATTGTCCTAGAGCCCCGGCTATGGAGAAGGTACTAATGTGCAGCAGACACGCTGGATGTCGTTGGATGAATTTAAAGAATTCAAAGAGTTCTCCGGACATGATAATGACAACACCGCTGATGATGGCCGACCAGAAGTTCATATTGAGCATCATTTGGCCAGATTGAGTCTTGTGCTCAGATCTCATTCGCTCCTGGACCGCACTAGTCAACCCGTCCATGACTAGTGACAGTACTAGGAGAAATTCACCAAATCCTATCTGATCCGACGTCTTCGCTGCGGTTTTTCCGTCCTTGTACATGAAGAGAATCACTCCCACGACGATCAGAAGCACAAATAGATATTTCTTCATTGGATAAGACTGGAAAAAAAAATTTTTTCTTTCTAATATCACATCTTTAAACTCACAATTACTGATTATTATTAATGTTTCATGCATCTAGGATGAATTTGAGGAAGTTTAATTAAGATGAAAAATTTTGTTAATTTTTTTCAGTGATTTTTTTGACGATAACTCGATAAATAAGTAAAATATCAAGAAATATTATTCTAGTTAAAAGATTAAGAAATAAATTTTTTACAAAAAGTTTAAAATAAAAGTTTTTGTATCTTAAATATTTTTCGAAAAATTTCAAATGTTTAAAATTTCTTATTATTCAAAATATCTCGAAAACAATGCAAAATACAGGAAAAAATGACTTTACATTTTTTATAGAGAATTTAATTATCTATTATTTTACTTAAATAACATTTTTTGATATCTCTCATATTTACGGAGTTATCGAAAAATTACGAAAAAAAATCTCATTATAAATAATAAAATGTGTCAATATTTACCTTTTTCCCAAGTAAAACTCCTAGAATCATTACGGGAATAGGTTTGCCAGCTTTGCCAACAACTTGTGTAGGATAGCTCACAAACTGCAAAGCCATGGTGCTGCACACCATAGCCAGTAGGTAAGTGAGCGCTGACGTTGCATAGTAAACAGTTCTCGTGGTGTCTTCACTTTCTTTCATGACTGTGAGCAATAAAACCTTGGCAAATGCATAGTTAACAATACACTGGATAAATACCAAAGCCAGCATATAAGTAAATTTCTCCTTGGGTTCATCCTTTTCACCGTAAACACCACGCGTGATTTTTTCTTGCAACAGTGCAAAATAAAAATAGCAGACAAATATTCCCGCGGCGCAAATTAGCAGTTTTGTACTGTTGTTACTACTCATGATTTTTGTTGGTTAGCTAGTAATTTTATCGAGGCATTCGTACAACACTTTTCAATCACAACACAAGATTATCATCCCCTCGCACCGGCAAAAACGTGCGTGGCCGTCAGTGGTTTGCTCATACGTGGCGTGCTCCTATGAGACATTTGACACCGCCACGACGCGAGAACAGCTGTTCAATCGCGTCAGTCCATGTGGCGAGTCAGTTTGTACCACTGCCGGTTGAGGGCAGTAGTAAAACACTTTTGCGACGCGACTCTGTGGCTGACCAGAACTTATTATATCCCCTATTGGGCACTTACCACCTAATGAAACACCTGTAATTCTCGGTAGATGACGTTTGTCACATTAAATGCCCCCTAAAACTGATAAAAACTTAATTTCGCAAATTACAGCACGTTATATTAATTAACGGTTAAAACCGGTATTTAATACCAATTATGAATTAATAACGATAATTTCTCAATTCAATCATTCGACAGGCATATCGAGTTGTGCCAATTTTTTTTTTTAACATTTACTGTTATAAATAAACAGGTAAAAAAATTTGTTAATTATGTAAACCCGTTATTTTTTTTACTACGTAATTTTTAAGTTAATTTTATGTATGTTTATCAAGTATTTTTCAATGTTTAATGATGAATTTTTAATAAATTATTGGGTAAAAATTTTTTTTAGTTTTTTAAAAAAATTTTGAGTGTTGAAAAATAGTTTAATTTATGTTTTTTAGATGGTTAGCGGCACATCTAAAGCCTAAATTTCCTACAGACGAATCGGGAGTATTTTGACGTCGTGCCGCACATCTGTATCTGAAGCAATAATTTTCATGACACAAATATGAGCCTCCTTTGGTAACTTTTTCCGTTCCAGAGGGTGGACCAATCTGAAACAGTGGATAAAAAATAAAAACCGACAATTAGACGAAAAATAATTTTTTTTTTAATTTACTGGATTATTAGTTTGGGATTTAGAGTGCTGTACGGTCCACCAATCGGCCGTCCATTCCCAAACGTTACCCACGATATTGTGGATGCCATAGGCATTAGCTGGGTACGCATTTACCGGAGCAGTGCCTCGGTAACCGTCTTCAGCGGTGTTTATTTCCGGGAATTTCCCCTGCCAGATGTTTACTCTGTGTAAAAAAAATTTCATTTCTGATTCAATGAGTCAGTCATTAAATTAGGATTTTTTTTTACATACATATCGCGTATCAGGATATCGCGTCATAAGGATGCGCGTTGGACAAATTTTGATAGGGACCTTTTTTGTAGCTAATAAAATTCTCTACAAAAAAGGTATCTTGAGAAAAAATTATATCTTCAATATTTTTGAAGGTACTTAGCTTTGAAACACCGAAAAAATTTTTTAAATCATAAGAAGTATTCCTATTTCTAGTTAAATAAATAATTCCAACCTGTGTTTATTGTTAGGCATTAATTTGTTGCCCCAGGGATAGAGCCTGTCCTGCAGGCCACCCTGGCAGGCAACTTCCCACTCAGCTTCAGTCGGCAAACGCCTGCCCAACCAGCTACAGTAAGCAGATGCATCGTTCCACGACACGTGCACTACCGGGTGATTCATTCTACCTGAAAAAAATTCATATAATCGTGTCCCAACTCAAAATTAATTACTACACAAAATTAAAACGTCATTTAAATACCCGTAATGTTAGAATCCGGGCCTTCAGGGTGTTTCCAGGTGGCTTGGTTCACAGGCAACCACCAAGGGGCTTGTGCCACAGCTTGACTAATACCAGACTTTGTTTTCTCACTCAACAAACCGTCAAACACAAAAGAATTCCCAAACTTTTCCGCCTCGGTCACGTAATTTCGTGCTTTAACGAACGCGGCGAATTTTTCATTGCTAACCTCATATTTATCTATATAAAATGTCTTCAAGGCTACAGATCGCTTAGGACCCTCGCCATCTCGAATAAATACAGGTTTATCTGTACCTATCGTATAAATTGAAGCATTTATAAGCACCATATCATTGGTAAAATCGCGTAAATCTGGCAATTGATCTGATTCAATGCTAGATTTTTCTGAAATCGGACAAAAATCTTGGTTTATTATGCTATTAAAAGTTTTAGGTCTTTGCAGATTACTTCCACACGAACAGCTATTTTTATCAGTAACCGATAGTTCAACTCGACAAATAAGTAATAAAAATGGTATTAAAAACTTTCTATACATTTTTCCGTCGCTGATTTGAGGTTAAGCTATAATCGTCAACTGAGTCTGACGCACATAATCGTGGGAAAATTTGTTCCAGACTTGACTTACACGTTTCAACCTTGTTTCTTATGCTAATAAATCAGTCACAAGACTGTTGAAAGTGTTGAGTTTACTGATAAACTTATCATTCCGGTCTAAATTTGTATAGTGAGTTTGATAAAAAATTTTTGGCACTGCGACAAATTGCGCAATTACTAAGAAAAATACTCAAATATTGCATTGTTAAGGATAAGATTTTTTTCATACAATATTACACTCTAATTTCTAACAGTATCTAATGCATAATATACGACCTGTCCGTTTTGTTTACACATTGTAAACTTATCGCGGGTGTTTGCGAAACTGCTCTCTCGATTGCGATGCCATTTGTGAATTTAAACACGCGTGCGCACGTTTCGCGCGCAAAAATTTAAATTCAACACCACACACAAAAAAGAGAGACAAAATTTTTTCGTAATGATAAAATGATAAAAAAACATTCGAATGTTTTGCAAGCAATTTCAGATTGTACAAAAAAAGAAATAGTCACGACACGTCATATAGGGATTTTTCATGTGTCTTCACGATGATTGGATAATGGTACTTCCAATACCAACATCTAATGACGTAGATTTCAATAGTGCGTATGAAAATATTTGTCTGATTGCCGATAAAACTTGGTCATTAAATTCAAATAATTCATATCAACGATTAAATCAATGTTTGTGGATTCAGGTGAACTATTATCACTCTTAAAAAATATTAAATCAATCATATAATCTAAAAAACTGTCACTCTAGAATGTCAAATGGGTGGATCAACTAAAAAAACAAAATATTCGAGTACGTGATGTCATTCCCGAGTCTTTGTTAGCCCGTTACGGTAACTATGAATACGACCAGAGCCGTGAAATCCAATATAAATCAATAAAAGGATCTCCTGATGGCCTTGACAATTCACGCGAGAGTAAGCCTCCTGTCACAACCTTAAAAACTAACATCCAGGAGTGTTTTAAAAAATCCTCTCGATCGTGAGTCGGAATTATCCCAATAACTGCGAAATCATATGCCTTTAAAAAAGGCAAACTGATGGTTTTATCTTGTACAAAAAAATTTCTAGCACTTCATCAAGTCACGAGCGAAAGATCTTGGAACCCAGTGAGTCAGCTGATGACGGGGAATATACGAAATACTGCCCTCTGCCCTATTCAATAACCTCACCAGTAGAATTAGCATTGCATGAGCGAATATCCAGCGATTCAATACGCAATTTGTGGTCATCAAATGATGGCACAAAGCGCCGAAAAAGCTTTTTAACCTTTTATTCAAGTGAGGAAACGAATAAACAACGAGCTCTAGGACATTTTAAACCGTCTATTGGAGTTGATTGTGTAGAAAAACGAGCTCCAAAGGGATTAAATAAGACGACATTGCCCCTATTAAGTGCAGAAGTACCTGAATTTTTTCCAAAAGTCCTTCCAGCACGGCCTGAGACACATTATAATCATTATTTGCCAGCACTAAGTGAGCGATACTATCAGGACAAACATATCTTGGCTTTCAATCGGCCTCTGATGCCAATATTCCAAGTAATCATTAAATTTATCGTGTCGTAATGTGGAATTATTCCAAGAAAAATTTCGAAATAAAAGGGAAAAAAATATCACGAGGGTTTATTTTTATTATAGAATCCTGGTATTCCATTAATTGTTCCTCCTCTCATCACTGCACCGCTCAGATCACATCAATGGATTCCAAGGACATTGGGCCCACCTCATCATCTGCAAATTCAATTTCCCGTTGGCTCAATCGCACCATCACAGACTCTAACATCTCTACAATCAATTTGTCCAATAATCCATCGACCGATGCAGCTCCACGAGAAGGTTATTCAGCCCATGCCACCTCCCCCTATCGCCCCTATCCCCGTTTATCAGAGACCTCCCGAACTATACCAAGATCCCAAGCGCGTCAAGAGTCAGGGTGTGGATTTTAATAATCTTATTTTATTGACGAAAACGACGATAAAAAGCCGACGAAATCAGACGAAAAATCATCAACAGGGGTCGAATTTTATTTTACAATCACGTCAATCGAATAATTTTAAAATTGGCGAGCATCACAATGTTTTAGAGTGGATACAGAAAGACTATTCAAAGCATCAAAGTCAAGATTTTATTACAATTAATTCAATTGTTCGTGATTTGCGTCAGGAAATTCGCAAATCTGACGGTGATATTGATTTTAAATCAACTGGATCTCGACGGTCTGAATATCAACATGATAATTGTGATGATAATGATGAGTCGAAGAATTTTTGTGATAAGAATTAATTTTGAGCCTTGTCAAAAAACTAATTTATCGCGTGTTATAAAACCAAAAATACGTATGGTTAAGAAAATTGAGATGTTTTTTTTTTTGGAAATATCTTGATAAGGATACAAGATAGATCAATTTTGTCAAGGACCTTTTTTGTAGGCGATGAAATTGTCTATAAAAAAGATCGCCTGAGAAAAATTTATATATCCTGTATAGTTTAGAAGATATAATTTCATATATATACGATTCTTTGGTTTTATAGATGTTATTTTATAGATTTTTTTCTTAGATTTTTAATTGAAAGTTGGATTTTTTTGTTGTAGGAATTACTCGTTGCTTTATTGACGATTTATTCGCGAATAATTAAAAAGATTTAGGGCTTTTGTTCCACAATTTATTTACGCTAATTAAAATTTATAGCACACAGCGCCATAATGTATTGCGAGATAAATATATGTAGCTTGATTACTCAGTTTTTTTAATCCCTGACTATAGTCATTCATTACTTGTTTAATTCTATTTTAAAAAATATATTAATTATATTAGATTTTTTTTTTTTTTCTAGAAATTCGAAGAAGAAATAAATCTAACATTTCCGTTTGTATAATATCTTAAAAATAAAATTTTAAAACCCATTGAAATGTTAAATCCAATAAAAAAAACCGATATATAACAGTTTTACTGAATACTAAAAAATTTTACTCAACTACAATTAAAGTCTGTGCTATCAAAGTCATAAAGAACAGCAAAGAAAAAAAATAAAAGTTTTATTTTAAGAACAGATAACCACTATAACTTCCAAAAAAAAAAAACACATAACGACTATCACCGAAAAGAAAAACGAAGAATATAATTCTAAGTTGAAAAAATGCTCAAAGTGACTATTTCTTCATAATTGAAGAAAAAGAAAATTTTTTTCTACATCACAATCAGGCACAATAATTATGACTCATAATCAGGCGTATAGAAAAACATGACAGCCTTGAACTGCTGATTTAGTTGAAGCTATAAGCTACACTCGAGCGCGCGCACCAACTGGCAACGTCGCAGCAGATCGAGTTCAGCCATCAGCGCACGGGTTGCCTAGCAACGCAAACCAATTGCTTTGGGTGTATGAGAGGTCAACACATACACTCATATACATCCACCTAAACGCCAGCGTGCCAAGTTTCCAGAGAGACTACACGCAGAGAGAAAGGATGTGGAATAGAAGGTAAAAAGAGGGGCGCGAGCAGACTGGGCGACTTGAGCCTGCGATCAAATATACATACTGCTCATAAAAATACATGCAGGCGCAGCCAAGCCTGTATTTTATTATTATAGATTCAGAATAACGATTTCTCTAAAGTATATATCCGTCAGAATATTTTTAAATTCGCGCAATAAAACCGTCATAAAGAGGAATATATAATCTCAAATAACCGAAACTATACATAATTCTTTATAAATGTATATATTATAGTGATTCCACGAGCCAGGTTATGGCATTATATTCTCCGAAGGGTTGGCAGAGCCTTCGTAATTGCTTAGGGCGCCCCACCGGCAAGATTAACGACCGGCGCTCGGGTGTAAATGCACGTACGTACAATATGGCTCCACGGCGGCGAAAGGATGAAGATCATGACTGAATAGTAACAAGAATAGTCTGCAGACACTGTTGCATTGTATTGTTAGCTCCTGCACTTTGCGCGCTGTTGCCGATTTTACCGATATCAGCGCCGTCTTGCGGTTCGAGTCGATAACACAGTTATACCTTGTAGAAAATCGATATTTTATGTTTTAAAGATTTTTTTAACGACTGACACATGACGCAATGACTCAATTCTAGATAAACAATCACATATCCAACTAATTTTAAATTATGTAACAATAAAAATTAACGTTTCTGTTGGATAACAGCCACAATTTCTTGTTGGGCAATCTGCAACTCAGAATCAGACTATTTTGTCAGTTTTCTTCCTGTTTTAACTCAAAATACGGGTTTAAGATATCAAAAAAATATTTTTTTTTTTAACTCTACTTCGGTAAAATGATTAAAAAGTGGAAAGTTAAATTTTAAAAAAATTTTCAAAATATCATTCCATGTGATTACCAACAAACCCAAAGTTTTGCTGCACTTAAGGTACTCCTGCCGGCTGACGAATGATCGCAGATTGTGAAATTTTTGTGCCGAGTTCTTTTTGGGTCGCACAAGTGATCCCGAAATTTAAGACTAGGACATATAAGCTAAAAAATTAGTCTCCAAAAGCGCACTTTCAACGTAGACGTTTATGGAAGAATCGTAAAGACGATTTTCCGTATTTTCGACGAGTTTATACGGGCGTATATCTAAACAAAAATTTTTCTATAAACTATTCATTAGACCCTTGAATATTAGAATATTGCAAAAAAGTGGAAGTCGCCGAGCAAATAGAGCCAAAATACTACGTCGAAATATCAAAAATCTCGTTTTCGAGTGCTTAACGGCAAGTCACCCTCCGTTGAACGAACTGAATTGTCTTTAATCGAATTATAACCAGTTAATAAACTATTTTCCTCTTATTTTTCAATCAATTATATACTGGTTATATAGTAATAAAAATTCCGCAATTCATATATACTATTCAAAAGAAAAAAATTCAAACTCCACCGGGGCCCTCGCAAGCTACGCTTCCAGGCGATATAAGAGTACTTTAAAAGTTTCAAAAAAATGTTACAAACGTAGTTATTAATAGTTCAAAACTTCCCGAAATTTTTCAAAGTAACGGAATACTCGAAAGTTTTTCGAGTATTCAGACAAAAAACTCCATCAATAAAAAACTATAAACGCTTAGGCACGTCCTTGTAACGAACTATTTGATAATAATACAAACAAGCAAGAGGGGGAAAAACAAAGTTGGAACTTGAATAAGAAGTGGGTTCATATAACAGAAAAGTTGAACAGAAAAGTTTTCAGGCAAACGAGCGCGCGCGAGTTATATTTATAACGAATGCGACGTTGCAGCTGGCGGAGAGAAAGAAAAGGGGCGTCAAAAGGGGGGAGGGAGCGTGGCCATACTGGCACACAGATATAAACATAAAATATGTACATATAGCTGATGCTTCCCTCTCCCTCTGACGTGCTGAATTATCATCACGGCGCATAGTAATATTCCTGAAACTTTCCCAGAAAGGGTTAGTGGTTCCAGTCTGCGAGTGTACCCCACCACGCGGCCAATCTGTATAATTCCAACGGATATAATTGTCAGTTGCAGCAGCGGCAGCACTGTAACTGTATTAGTGTTGTAGCCGCGCAGCTGCTGGATCGATATCTGACAAGCGCGCTTAGCTCAAAGCTATTAAGCTCAGTCGCGGCACAATTAGAAAAAAAGAAAAACGGAATGAAAAATCCCCTGGGATTTCAAGTTAAAACTGATGGCGATAAAAGGGGGGATAGCGCCGCAGACCAACTGCTGACCCCATTTTCTCTACGCGCGGAACGCCAAGCAACGAGCAAGATGGCTACATAAATACATAGCTCAGCTAGAGCAAGACAGAGACGCGCCTACTCTTTGTGTGCGCTGTATACCTAGCCATGCCTGTTCCATACAATCAATAGAACCTCGCGGGTCGGTTGCTTTCGACTGGTTTCGCGTCAAGCTCAACCACTATATCCGGCTTGCGTCGGGCTCACAACTACATCAACGCCGTGTGCAGACATGTCACCTAACGGAACAGCAACAATAATTCGCCTGTATACATTATACCAACGTTGCCACATCTCTCATCGTTAATTAATGCGTCGGAATCAGCATTACCGTCATAACTATACTAAGCAATCAGTTGGATTGACGTAATATAGATAGATTATAGTAGCCCTGAGTTGCGATATGAACAATGGTGGAATGTAAAAAAAAAATGTCATGAATTGGTATTTACTTAGCAGTATGACAATCAAGATCATAATTAAGTTGATATAGAGTTGACGCGGTATCCAGGAATTGGATCTAGTTGAATACAGATAATAATCCTGCAGCCAATAAATTTTCCAAGCTGTATATCAATGCAAAAGTATAATAAAAAAATCGGTAATCGCGAGTAGGAGAGGGAATTTGTGAGTTGTGCGCATGCGTATTGTAATTTACAAGTTTTTATTGGTTCCCCACTACTTGGAGCATGGCTTTAGTGGTGCAGCCTGCTGTCTAAAATTGAATTCACGTCTGTCGAGTTTCTCGACGCTTCGACTCCCACCCAACCCCCAGATTTGTACTTGTTGAGACGGCGACGAGTGGCGGCCTGAAGGGCCTAATACTAGTCCCGCATAGTGTGTGCTCGCATCTGTGCGTATAACTATATATACGGAAAACAGGCAGTAGAGGGCTAAGCCAAAAGATTATACGAACAGCTAATACACAAGCAGGGGAAGGATCGAAACAGGGGCGCCACACAGGGTGGGGAGACACAAGCTCACACTCGCTCGTTCTCTGTCGCTCCTTTTACTTTGCAATGTAGTTGGACAATGTTTGACTACCATCGGCGCATGCCGCTAGCTGCGTTCTCTGGAGAATACCAACGCGGAACAGAAACTGAACTTCTCTAACCAAACCGCGCGCGCGTTCGCTATATTCTCCGACGAAAATCTTCAGTCGTCGACCGCCATATTGGCCAACACTTCAACTATACACACGACACTTTGATCTCGGGTACGGTTATATTTTATTACTGTACCCATGTATAATACCACGAGATAGTTATCACTGTGAATTATTGGTGAGATAGATTATCTGATAAAAAATCTAATTCAACGAGTTGATTCAATGTGTTTGTTTGTCGCTTCGAATGTGGCGCGTGCCGTGAAATTGTGTATACATGAGTGATCTTGTCTTGGCCATATTTTTTTTTCTTCTTTAATTCTTTTTATTATTATTGTTATTTTCTTATCACGCGCTATTTGTACCGAAATCCTCTTATTGTATTGCAAATTAGTTGGGGAATAGATGAATTGTTTGCACAGTTGATTCTCAATTTCACTCGCGGTCACATCACACGACAACGCTTATTTATATCACAGGTTTTTCTTTTCTTTTTTTTTTTTAACAAAAAAATTTACATTCAATTGTGTGGATAATACTTGTTGCTTAAGAAAAAAAAAAGAAGTCACCATGCTTATGTTTTCATGCATTCTTTGAGGTTATGTGTTTTGAATGAGCATTAAAAAAAATAATTGAAGATTATACGACGAGTGTGAATATGACTGTTTTAATAGATTAAAAATCAAATGAAAATTTCTAATCACTTGAATAACACCTTATATCATACATTGCAGCGAATTATGGCTCACTAAATATGCAAACGCAAAGTAAAAACTGTCTAGAGGCTTATTTTGGTAAACTTCAATTCTGTTGACAATGAATGTAAGTATATAAATTAAAAAAAAAAAAACAAAAAACAAACAAAAAAAAATATCACTTAAAGTTTTAATATCAATAACTACTAAGTAGTATTTATCTACGAAAAAAAAAAACAAAAAAAAAAAAAAACAATTGTCATAATTCACTTAAAATTTTTCAGATCGGAAATGAACAGTCCATTGGATCAAGATTTTGATGGCTTTCATTTTACGGATAAAACGAAAATTATTGCAAGTGAGACAGATACAGGATTACCGATACTTGGTATGTAAAAAAATTATTTACCACCCTTAAAAAAATTTATATATTATTTCACGACATGCTTTTAAATTGTCCGACACAAAAAAAAAATCCACTATTTTCTTTTTACCAAAACACCTATTATTTATCACATTGCAGCTTGATTGTGCTTGATCCACCTCTATTTCACCCCGAATCACAGCATGAAATAGCATAAGAGTATGTGGCTGACCGAGCATGATCTATCATGAACGAAAAAAAAAAAAAAAACGTTTCTAATCACTTGGGAAATTAAATAACTTCAGGTATTGTCTGGTGTATATAACATTTTTCCCCTCTAATACATTTGACGATCGCAGATAAAAAAAAATTACCCATTAAGTAAACTAGTCTTAAATTTCTCACTTGCGTGATTGTCATTTCAATGCTAAAAGCACACGATCCTCGCGACCATTGGCTAGATTTATCGTCTGATAATATGGGACAGTGCTCAGGTGACATATTGAATCCATCTATACGCTATAAAACAACTGCATTATCAAACACTAAATATATAATGAGTATGAATTCGATCCGCGAACGTGACATGCAAGAAAAACACATAAAACAATAGCTAAATAATTTTTTTCATCCATCTAAACGACGTGGCAATCAATTCCCACACTAATCGCCCTAATTTCCCGCGATTAAAACCCAAATTAAAAATGTTTTTCTCATCTCTAGGTGAACAAATAGACATCTCAAAGTCTCTGGAGTGTGCGGGTGAAGATTTGCCACAGTGTGAAGTGTGCGGCCAACAATTTCTGACGAAGAAAGAGCTTCGAGTGCACGTGACAGTCCACTTGGGCCAGCCGCGAATAATTCTAAAACGCTGTTCAAGTCTGCAGGGATCAAAAAAACGCGAGACCTACTGTTTACAGCAGGAGAAAAAAGGCTCTCTAAAACTAACCCTAAAAAAACAGAACCACAGTAATTTCGCTGTGATAAACAGTGATCTGAATTTCAGTCGGGAAAACCATTGTTTGGAAGAGGTGGCAGGCGACAAGGGCAATGAAAAAATTGTGGACGCCGAGAGTGAGGAGGAGAATAAAAAGCATACATTTGAAAATGTAACAATAAACGCGGACGACGACTATCAAAACGATCACTGTGAAAACACAGATGAAAACTACCTAGACAATGATTGGCCATCGGTGGAAGTTAACGAGGGAGATTCGGGGGTAGGAAGTGACATGGCAAATCCCCTGGAAAAAGAGGACGAAGCCGATCAAGTTCAAAATGCCGACCAAGAAAATTCAAACAGTGCAGACAAGTCTACACCCGACGAGGATCCTGAAGCAATCGAGGCAACGTGTCGAGAAACAATAGAAAACTTGAAAAAACTCGGTGAACAGTCGAGCATCAGGCCTATTCGTGATATGTCACCGAAAGACGGTAAAAATCCAAAAGAAAGCGCAGTCCTGAGCCCTTTAAGTGAGCGCAACTCGGTTCTAAGTCTCCTGGCAAAAAATTCAGCCCTAGAAATTTGTTCAACTCGATCCAAAAAGAGTAGAAACGACAGTACAACACCGCACACAGGTCCAGACGTCAGTTGGAGCCGAGTAGCGTCAAATTCGAGTGACAAAGAGGTGGAAAAAAATTCTCATCTGTCGTCAACGAACGAGCGAGATAGTCCAGTCGACAATGCCGACGCTACCGGTTCGATACTCCAAAAATTTCTGACTGAGCATCAGGAGAAAGACAGCTCAGAGAGCGTTCAAATAACGCCAATCGAAACCGAGTACGTGTCCCTAGAAAAATTGGCGGAAACTGTGAGTACCTGTCGGGTGTGTAACGAGAAATTCGCCGACATGACAATGCTAGACGATCACCGATCGCGCGCGGGTCACTACCAGTGCAACGTGCCCGAGTGCTCGAGCCTAGTATTCACCTCACTCGGAGAAGTCTCTCTGCACAAGTCTCAGGTGCACAGCGTGATATTATCCCCAAGTATCAATATAACTCCAGCGATACCGCGAGTATCGCCCAACGAGCGATCACCGCTGCACAGTAATTCCCCCAATTTAGCGACAAATTCGCCGCACAGCGTGACACTTGACCCGCTAACGACAACGCCGGGTCATCAGCTGAACAGCAGGTCGCCGCAAAATTCTTCTCCACATCAGAATCACTCGCCACCGTTTATGGCGCAACAACAGCAAGTAATCCCGCCGGTAAATTTCGACCAGCTTCCAGCACCAGTGCAGCAATTGGCACAGCAAGTGCAACGAATGCCGCTGCCGCACCCGCAAATGTCGGGATCACTGCCGCCAGGCGCCACCGCGATGATCCACAGTTCAAACTACTTCATGCAGCCACCGGGCAGGCCACCAATGTATCGAATGCCAACGCCACAGGGCATGCAATACTCGCATATGTCGCACATCTACTCGCAGTACGGCGCGGCACCGCCGCCACCCTATCCTCAGTACGCTGGACCGCCACAGATGCATCCGTCGATGCCTCAGCAGGTTGTACGTGGACGTGCGTACGCGCCGATGATGCCACGCGCGGCAAACCGAATGCCTCAACCTCCAGCACCGCGACCGCGTCTCAAGCGTCCGATGCAGCCTCCTCCAACGGCGCAACGGCCTCCCGACGCCGCGAAACAACGCCGCATCATGGACCTGCTGCTGCCTGATCGCAATGAGGACGCAGACTGCCACGTGATTGCACAGCAAAAAAGGAACGACGGCATTCCTGTGATACAAAACGTTCAGGGAGCTACTAGTCAACCGAGCGCGAGGAATGATTCGACCATTCATCTGACAGACTCGATAACTCTGAGTGTACGACAGCCAGGTAAGTGAAAAAAATTGTTCTTTCCTCATTTTTATATGGCAGTAGAGACTGCAAATCTATCACCATCGATTTAGGGCGGTGGAAAATTGTCCTGCTTAATGGTTGATGATTATTTCGACCGCAAGAGGCAGATAAATCAATGGGAATTGTGTTTGCTAATTGAAAGGTTCAACTGCAGCTCAACCACAAAATTCTGCGACTACGGGGCCGAAAAAAGCCGACGCCAAGGCCGTGGCAAATGTGCTGGCCGCACGAGGTATCACGGTTACTCCGGCCGCGACGAAAAAGGCGCTTGAGCAGCAACAAAAGCAGCAGACTACACAGGCAAGAGCTCCACCAGCCCCGGCCCCGGCACCCGTTAATGTCACTGCGCTCAATCTCAACTCGGCCATCTCTATCATACCCGCTAGCACGCAGAGAAAGCAGCAGCAGCAGCAGCAGCAGCAGCAGCAGCAGCAGCAGGAGCAGGGCTTCGCCGTGCCGCAGAATAAGCAGAGTAAATCGGCGCAAGATGTGGAACGACCTCCACGACCGCCGACGGTCGATTTGACGCAGGATTTACCCTCGCCCGCGCCGCCAGGACCCGTCAGACGGGGACGACCCAGGTAAAAATAGTCTTCAAACTTTAATTCCTCGATTGCAATGGTTAAATAGGGGTTGAGAATTGTTTTTCTTCGGTTCTAGGACGAATTTAATGTGTCAAGTTTGTGATAAAACGTTTGCGAGCACTGAAGCCCTGGCTCAACACATGAATAGCCATCGCGGATCGAATAAACTACTGCACAAGTGAGTTGAATAGTGCAATTTATGGGTTGCAATGATTTTTAATAATTTTTTTTGTATGCTCAGATGCACCTTGTGCGGCGCGCAGTACCCCACTGCTCAAGATTTGGCTGTGCACAAACAAACCTATCACAAGGAAGACTCAGCTACGGGTAATGGTGCCACAGAATTGGCAATTCCCGTGATTGATCTTAAATCACCGTTGACACTGACTCGATTATCGAATTTAGGCATTCAGAGTTATATTCCGCTGTCGCAATTGAGCGCTCAAACTGGCGGGTGTTTTGGATTACCTATTATTACAATTGATGGACCGAGAAACCCGAATTCATGTAATTTAGGGGCACTAGGCGCCACGTCTATTCTTAGTTTAGGACCTTTGAAACATCTCACAAATAGATAACTGTGAGGATTTATTGAAATTAGTATTTTGGTGCGATGTAAATTATTCATTATGTCTTTCTCTCGCTTCTGCTGCGCGCCACTCGTTCAACAGTGCACGTGGCTCGAATATAAGTATTTAATAATACATGAAATTGTATATTTGAGATTCCGGATTTTTTTTTATTGATGAAAGCCCATTACTTTTCGGAGGGACTGATTTACGTTTTTTTTTTTTTTTTGAGATTAGCGATATCACTGCAGTTTTTCCGTTATGAATCTCGATATTACAGCAGGGATTGTTTATTTAATTTTTGTTCCTTTCATATCGAAATATCGTCTGTTGAACGAGTTTTTCGTACTCTTTAATAAGCAATTATATTTTAGTTGATAAAAACTGACAGCAGTATTGTATGATAGATGAATTAGAAATTTTATTAAGTTTTTAAATTCTGAAAAAATTCACCTTTTTGAAATAACAATAAAAAAAAAATTTTTTTTCTGGTTATTTTTCAATTTTTTATTGTTTTTTCCAGATTTGGAAAATTATTCTGATAGATTGAGTGAATTTTTTCAGTCATTTAATCGCAAATATTTTATTATTTTATGTTGAATACAAGAAAAAATGAGCCTACTGCGAATTAATGACCATTTTTTTACTTTTATATGAGTCAATATTTATTCAAATTATCTATCATTGTTAATAATTCAACTGCAATACAAAAAAAAAAAATTACTCAAATCAAAACGGATCGAGTGATCGAAGTAGTAGTGTACAACAAAATCTGCATTTTTTTCTATAATTCATACAAAAAAAATCGTCCGTTGAATAAATAATCGATTATCTCACGTTATAGAAAAATTGCAAAACATTTTTTATAGAAAACTACTATATTTATAATTAATCAACGACCAGAATGAAGATAACTGTTTCGAATCTTGGTCAGTGATCGGAAATAAAGAAAATATTGTTTGCGACCAGGACTGACGATAATAGCTGTATATATTTGTAAAAAAGAAATTAAATACCGTCTTTTGAACATCACAATAATAATAAATATATATGCAATTCTGTTATACGGAACGGGTCATAATTTAAACGAAGAAAAAAAAATAATAGAATAAAATGTTTCATTTTTTTCTCGTTGTACTGTTTCATATTTTTTGTCTTGTACTATATCCAACTAATTATTAATTATTTTTGTGCAACTATCGTAAATAATAAGTTTATTTTTACGGCAATTAATAGATAATAAATTCAGTATTGTACAAGATATAGAAAAAAAAATGTGCTCGCAGTTGAAAATATTCTCAAGCGTAATACGAAATATAATTTCATAAATAATCGCATTAAACTGTTTTTTTCTTATTTCCCCGCGAGGTCAGTAAATTTTAAATGATTTAGTAGCTTGTATGTTCAGTAAAATTCGAATTTTTCAAAAATAGAATTTCGCGTGTTTTCAACAAAAAAAGTATACCACTGAAAACTTTAGATAATATCTTGATAAGAATGCAAACTAGGGAAATTTTATAAGAGCCCTTTTTTTTAGCTAATAAAATTCTCTAGAAAAAAGGTATCTTAAGAAAAATTTCTATCTTCAATATTTTCGAAGATATTTTAATTTGAAACAGCAAAATACTTTATGATTTCATAAGACGCAATCCCTCCCGAAGAAAAAGGTTTGAAAAATTGGCGCGTTGAACACGCGCATCATCATCAGCCACTTGATAACAACACCTAGCCCACAGATAACCTCACTCTTCTATTATGTTTATTTAATTACAGTGAATAACCATCAAACATCGCAAAATGTTGGGAAATTTGCGAAGCAAGTTCCAAACCGTGCAGGACGGAATTTCCGCCAGGTAAAACCTATTTAAAAACCACAAATCCCTAATTAAGCCCAAAACAAACACGCCTTGATTGCAGTTTGAGAAATTTGGCTATAGCAGAGAGTCCCAAGTCGAAAAAACCGTCGTCGACTGACGAAAAAGTGAATTTGAGCGCTGGTGCAGACGTTCTACATCACTTTCAACTCCAGTGGAATGAGTTGCACGAAATGGCCGAGGAGAATTCCTTAAAGGCACACGATGTCGACGTGTTGGTTGGAACAATCTACGAGAAATTAAATCACCAGTGGAACTGCATGGCGATCCTGAACGGAACGTTGGCGAGCATTCCAAAGATAAACTGTGCCATTCAGAGCTTAATGGACCAAATCGGTACGTCAATAAGTGTCCTAATACCTCGAAAAATCTCTAGAACTGTCAATAAAACTACACGAATTTTTTTAGGAACATTGGAGGAAGCCTTTGAGGAGGTAGAAGAGGCTCTGTTCCACTTGCAAGACTTAAACGAGACCCTGGAGCTCCAAAATCGCCAGCTGGACCACCGATTCCAACTGGCTCTGTACAAGGAGAAGAAGCTATCAGAGCTGGACTCGGTAAGAGTTAAATTGGCGAGTGAGCACTCGGAAAAGGTGATGCAGCAGGAGCTAAAACAGCAGAGAATTTTACGCGAGCGCCAGGAGACATTTGACGACGTTTTTCGGGATGAACTCGCAAATTACAAAGCAACAGGAACAGTCCCGAGTGAGTGTATTAAATACAAAGTGTTGGATAATGGTTTTTGTAAATGAAATAATCAAAATTTCAGAGGTTTCTTCACCGCAAAAAGGCCCGGCATTGGAGGAAATTGTACTGGAAAATGACACGACGGATTTCGATGAGTTTTTAAAGAGTTGAATTATTCAATCAACGTGATAATTATATATTTTTAATCGTAAATTAATATTGGTGTATATATTTTTTTGTTGTAAACTTATCTGATGTAGAGCAATATTTTTATTATACATCTGAAAACACCAAATTCATGATTTGTGTGGCTTTTTCCGATGGGTTTTCATGTATTTACAATAGTTTTTTTTCCTCTTCTTTTAAATATTTTTCATTTTCATCATTATTTTATTTCTTCCGGTTGTAATATTATTAAGTACTTGTT